>CAUYRT010047734.1:0-53034 GCA_963574885.1 Lepilemur ruficaudatus
GAGGCCAAGGCGGGTGGATTGCTCAAGGTCAGGAGTTGGAGACCAGCCTGAGCAAGAGCGAGACCTCGTCTCTCTCTCTCTTCTTTCTAAATAGAAAGAAATTAATTGGCCAACTAAAAATATATAGAAAAAATTAGCCGGGCATGGTGGCGCATGCCTGTAGTCCGAGCTACTCGGGAGGCTGAGGCAGGAGGATTACTTGAGCCCAGGAGTTCGAGGTTGCTGTGAGCTAGGCTGACGCCACAGCACTCACTCTAGCCCGGGCAACAGAGTGAGACTGTGTCTAAAAAAAAAAAAAAAAAAATTCCTATCTGTGAAATGGGGATGATTGTAGCATTTGCCTTATAGGCTGTTGGGAGGGTTAAATGAATTAATACACACAAAGCAGTTGGCTCTGAGCCTGACACATATGAAGCACTTCACAAATGTTAGCTTTTATTGTTATTTTTCATATTACGCTGCAAATATGTGAAATAGCATTTGACAAAATGTGATCCAAACCTGAGCATAGGGGATGCATGTGTTGTTCCAAATAGATTTTAAAAACCCAGCAACGCTCTGGGGGATTCTTACTGTCTTCACCTGAGTTCATCTTGAATTCAAGGAGTGAGGATATAGTACATAGGTCCCATTTCAGACCTGAGTCTTGACTTCATCCTCCCAGCTGAACAGATTCAGCTGCCAATTTGCTGATCAAAAGCAGGTTCCCTTCTTAAAGGGGAAGATCAGGGTTGGTATTTCTCTCTGAAAGGGGAGAGAAGAGGCTTATCATTTCTGGCTCCACAAAAGGAACATGCTTTCTGGTTATGAAATAAAATTAACTGCATAATTAACTCCATAATTCCTCTGGGTCTCTACCTGGCCGCACATCTGGCTTTTTCGTTTGTTTGTTTGTTTGCTTTAATTGGTTACCAGTATTCAAAGACCAGGAGATTTCAAGTTTCTCTTGAAGAGGTCAGGGCATGGGTCAAGGTCATGCCTCATCCCCACGTGGCCATAATCCATCATCAGCAGGCTCTGAGTGGACACCCCCGGGCACCCTGCGGTTTTCCCTGCCCCCGACACAACCTGCTTCCTTATTTACATTTCCTGCCTGGCCCCAGGGGGTGGCTGAGTCTGTGACCCTAGTGGAGGAAAAAAAAAAAAAAAGTGGAGACAAGGACACAGAGAGCCGTGGCTATAAAGAGATCAGAGGGAAAGCGAGTCACAAACGACAACGCAACAACAAAAATAGTCATACAGCATCCTCACCGTCATCATCCTCACAGTTACTCTTGCAGGGTACTTATCTTGTGCCAGGCGCTATTCTGGGCTCTTCACAGATGTCAGAGCATTTAATCTCCTCAACATCCTACAAGGTAGGAAGTATCATCCCCCTACTTTTTAGATTAAAAGAAAGAGGCACCAAGAGGCTAAGTTGTCTGCAGACATCCGAGCCGGCAGGTGGGACAGCCGGAATGGGAACCGCCCGGGGCTTGGGCAGGTGCGCCGACCTCTGCGCCACACCGCCCCCTTGTGGAGCCGCACGTCCACGCGACGGGGTAGACCCTGGACGAGAGCCCAGCAGAGAGTGTCTCTAGTTACCGCTGCCACTATGATGACTCGGTGGGTTGGAGGCGTCGCCATCAGCGTCTCCGTTCATTCCGGACCATGGTGACCCTGGGTGTCTTCCGGAGCCGTCTCCCCTTCCTCTGTGCGCTCATATACTCAAAGACAATGCAGAGGTTAATAATAATAGCCACTCACGTGCATGGAGCGATTAGAGTCATTTCTAACTTGAGTTGTACTTAATCTTTTTTTTTTTTTTTGAGACCAGAGTCTCACTCCATTGCCCAGGCTAGAGTGCCGTGGCGTCAGCCTAGCTCACAGCAACCTCAAACTCCTGGGCTTAAGCGATCCTCCTGCCTCAGCCTCCCGAGTAGCTGGGACTACAGGCGTGCACCACCATGCCCGGCTAATTTTTTCTATATATTTTTAGTTGGCCAATTAACTTCTTTCTATTTTTTAGTAGAGACGGGGTCTCGCTCTTGCTCAGGCTGGTTTCGAACTCCTGACCTTGAGCAATCCTCCGGCCTCGCCCTCCCAGAGTGCTAGGATTACAGGCGTGAGCCACCGTGCCTTGCCGAAGTTGTACTTAATCTTTTAGGATAAAACCATGAGCCTGCCTTTTAAAAAAGAAATGGTTCATTAAGATCATTTCCCTATTTTAAAAGGAAATTGATTTTTCTCAGTGAAATCCTTGCTGGCTAGATTTGTTAGGGTATGTGTTGGGGGGGAGAAGGTGAAAGAAAGCAAACCCTTCTTTGCTACTACTCACTCAGGGGGAGAATATTAACACCAGTTGCGAGCATATGCTAAGTATACGCTCTGTAAAACTGTTTTAAAGGCTTTACACGGATTAACTTGTTTATATTCCCATCCACCCTAGGAAATTGCTACTGTTTCTCTCTCTGCTATAAAGAGAGGGATATTAAAGCCATTGTCCAGGGTCACACGGTAAGAAATAGCTGAGTTTGAACCCAGGGACTCTGGGACAAGAGTCTGGGGGTGTGTGTAACATCATTTCTATTTAACTTCTTGGATAAAAATATTTTCATGTAGTACAAAAATAAAATAGGTTTATTAAGGAGGTACAGAGTGATGAACCTCCATTCTGACTCTGTCCCTCATCTGTCCTGTCTTCATCCCTCTTCAAAACATAACCACTAGAATAAGTTTCTTGGGTCATCTTCCAGGGTTTCGTTGCACATAAACCAGCAAATACAAAGCAAAGAGGTGTTTTTATTTTCCTCTTGCCTTTAGCCACCAGGCGGGGCTCCTCCCAAAGAGAGGCGTCTCCTGGTGCTTAGAACACCTGGTGAATTCTTTTTCCTGTTATAAGCATGGAAGACCTGAAATGCCTGGTTAGTTGCAGGTTTGTGAAACACTGCTTAGATAATTACAGAACTTATAAGACAATGGCCGGTGTGAAAATTGCAGATGATTCATAATTATATCTATGTCTGTAAAGCTTTCTGTTGGGGAGTTTTTCAGCCTGGAAGAACTCAGTGGGAGGGATTTTTTTCCCCTAAAGGAACCTTATTGCTCATTTTGCAATGATCAGAGCTGGTCAGAAAATGGATACTGAAAGCAGAGCCACTAAGATTGAATGGAGGCTGGGCATGGTGGCTCATGCCTGTAATCCCAGCACTTTGGGAGGCCAAGGTGGGAGGGTGGCTTCAGGGCAGAAGTTTGAGACCAGCCTGAGCAACATAGTACCACAAAAAATAGAAAAATTAGCTGTGTGTGGTGGTTCCATGATGCTAGTCCCAGCTACCCGGGAGGCTGAGGTGGAAGGATCTCCTCGGCCTAAGAATTTCAGATTATAATGAGTTTATGAAGACACCACTGCACTCCAACCCAGGCAAAGGAGTGGGATCCTGTCTCGAAAAAAAAAAAAAATTCAATGGAAAATGCATCTAGAGAGATCTTGGGTGGTGATGACATGCTTACTGAGCACTTCCGATGTGTCAGGCACATTTTTTTATTAGAACATTTTATTTTGAAATAGTTCAAAACTTGCAAGAAGTTGCAAAATAGTACAGAGTTTCCATGTACTCTTCACCCGGTTTCTCCCAATGATAACATCTTTCATAATGTTAGTACATTGTCAAAATTAGGAAAATGACGTTGGTACCATGCTATTAACTTGGGTACAGGCTGGGCGCGGTGGATCACGCCTATAATCCTAGCACTCTGGGAGGCCGAGGTGGGAGGATTGCTTGAGCTCAGGGGTTCGAGACCAGCCTGAGCAAGAGTGAGACCCCGTCTCTACTAAAAATAGAAAAATTGGCGGGGTGTCGTGGCGTGCACCTGTAGTCCCAGCTACTCGGGAGGCTGAGGCAGGAGGATTGCTTTAGCCCAGGAGTCTGAGGTTGCTGTGAGCTACGATGATGCCACTGCACTCTACCCAGGGTGACAGAATGAGGCTGTGTCTCAAAAAAAAAAAAGTGTAAATTAAAAATGAAAAAACAAAAATAACTTGGGTAAAGACCTTATTTGGATTTCATCCTTTTTACACCTCTCTCTCCTCTCTCTGTCTCTTTCCCCCTCCCTGGTCCCCCCATCTGTCTGTCTGTCTCCCCCTTCCCCACCTCGCTTCTCTCTGCCTCTCTCTCTCTGGTATAGAGTTCTATAGATTCAAG
The DNA here is from genome assembly GCA_963574885.1 of Lepilemur ruficaudatus. Taxonomy (NCBI): domain Eukaryota; kingdom Metazoa; phylum Chordata; class Mammalia; order Primates; family Lepilemuridae; genus Lepilemur; species Lepilemur ruficaudatus. Next base: position 4,185 of record CAUYRT010047734.1, read on the forward strand.
TAACCACCACCACAGTCAGGACACAGAACTGTTTAATCTCAGGAACAAAATTCCCTTCTGTTACCCCTTCCCCCATCCTTAAGCCCTGGCAATCACTGGTCTGTTTTAGGTCACTATAATTCTGTTCCTTTGAGAATGTTACATAAATGAGATCATATTGTACGTAACCCCTTATGTTCAGAGGTTTTTTTTTTTTTTCACTCAGTGTAGTGCCCTTGAGATCCATTCAAGTTGTCCCGTGTATCAATGATTTCTTTCTTTTGTAGACATTTTAAAAATGCTTTGTGTATATTCACTCATCATTCACAAAAGCCCGAGGTTGTAGGTTCTCCTGGTATTTCCATTTACTGATGTGAAAACCGAGGGCAGAGACGTTAGGTAAGTTGTCCAAGGACGCACAGCAGGTGAGAGGCAGAGCTGGGATTTGCATTCAAGAAGCCTGACTCCAGGGACATCCATAAGTGGGGAAGAAAGACCACACTTAGTAAGTGATGAAACCTGATCGTGTCTTTTCCTTTTGTGTAATGAAAGATCCCCTGATCCCACTAATGGGAATCTATTCAAGAGAATTGAAAGTAAGATTTGGAAGAGACATTTTTACGCCCATGTTCATTGCAGCATTATTCACAATAGCCAAGAGGTAGAGGCAACCCATGTGTCCACCGACAGATGAATGGCCACCCAAAATATGACATATACATACAAGGGCATATCATTCAGCCTTAGAAAGAAGGATATCTTGTCATGTGCTACAACACGGATAACATGAAGGGCATTATGCTAAGTGAAACAAGTCAGCCGCAAAAAGATAAATACTCTATGATTCCTCTTACGTGGAATCTAAAGCAGTCAAGTTCATAGAGACAGAAAGTAGGATAGTGGCTGTCAGAGGCTGGGGGAGGGGGAAATGGGGAGTTGTCGCTTAATGGATCTAGAGTTTCAGTTTTGTGTGATGAAAAAGTTCTGGAGATTGGTTGCACCTCAGTGTGATTCACTTAACACTACTCAACTGTACACTTAAAAATGGATAAGATGGTAAATACTTTTAAATCACGATTTAAAAATATTTTTATAAAGATCTCCTGATCCGGCCAGGCACGGTGGCTCATGCCTGTAATCCTAGCACTCTGGGAGGCTGAGGCAGGAGGATCGCTCAAGGTCAGGAGTTCGAAACCAGCCTGAGCAAGAGCAGACCCCGTCTCTACTAAAAATAGAAAGAAATTAATTGGCCAACTAAAAATATATAGAAAAAATTAGCGGGGCATGGTGGCACATGCCTGTAGTCCCAGCTACTCGGGAGGCTGAGGCAGGAGGATCGCTTGAGCCCAGGAGTGTGAGGTTGCTGTGAGCTAGGCTGACGCCATGGCACTCTAGCCCGGACAAAATCATTTCATCAATTGCATAAGTTATAAAACAATGGCTAAGTGTGAAAACTAGGGATGGCTCTCTTGACTGTTATCAGGGGAGGTAAGCGATGCAGCCCTGAAGCTTCGGCCATTTATTTCTTAAAGTGCCTTGTTTCAAAAAGCTATAAAAATTCAGGGAAGCTCCAACTGTGGAGATGAATAATTTCACTCATCTTCGTCTACTGTCCCGAAGGAGTGTTTTGGTAGTGTGGTTTCTCGATAGTTTTTCTCAAAACTCAAGCCCAAATACAAAGCTTTGTTGAATGATCCGTTACCCTTGAAACAGCCACGTGAGGTTGCACTATTATTCTTGCCACTTCACAAACGTCTAATGCCTAGCAACGCTAGGCTGTGTGCCCAGCCGCTCCGCTGCCCTGTCTCTGTCCAGCACACACACAAGTGTCAACATGGGTTTCCTCTGCGTGCTGAGATCACGGGGTCATTTCACTTCCCTTATTCAGTATACCTCAGTGTCCCTCAGAGTAAATGAAAGTTGATGAAGGAATATTCGTAGAAGAATTCCAGGTCATAAATGCAGAACACTGACAGAACTATAAAATCAAGAGATTTTGCAACTCCTAATAAAAGAATGATCTGGGCAATGATCGCCATCGGCTGCTAAAATCTGTGGGTAGAAGGCAGGTGGGGAGCTTTATGGGAGGTTGGCCAGGCTGACAGCACATGAATCCTAACACCACAAGGAGACAACCCAACAGTGTGTGTGTCTTGATGTGATGCAACAGTAAAGCCACAGGACTGGCTTTGAAATGTTTTTGCTTTCAGCTTGAGCCTGAACTGGATCATACCTCTCCATCTGACTGCCGGAGGATGGAGTAACAGGCAATCAAGAGAATCTCTGATGTGGAAAGATCCTCAGGATGAACAACCTGTTTTCTTTGATAATAAATACATTGTGAGAAAAAATAATAGAGGGATGATGAGCCAATAAATCCAACCCTGTTTATTAGAAATACAGTATAAATTAGAAATGTAATTTTAAATTTTCTAGTAACCATATTTTAAAAACATTTTAATTAATTAATTCATAGTTAATGTGGTAGCTGGCACTTGATGGATGTTTATTTCTTCTTAATGTAACATAGTCCAGAAACTGACATCTTGGGTTAGTAACTCAGCCATCAGGGACTCAGGCTTTTTCTGCCTTTTTGCTCCATTATTATTATTTTGATAGCTTCCATCCTCAGGGTCACTTTGTGGCCCAAAATGGCTGCAAGAGCTCCAGATATCACATCCAAGTTCTAGGTAGTACAGGGCTCCTCATTAGCCTAGTTAGAGCCTTTAAGCAGCCTCCCAGAAAGTCCCACATAGCACTTAAGCTTTGGTATAGTGGGGCACACTCAGCTTCAAAGGAGGAGCTCAGGGACAGCCAGATGGAAGGGAAGGGCAAGAGATGGGGCGGGAACACAGAACATCCTTGTCCTCAACCAGGCCCACCACCCGCCTGGCACCTCAACCTGTTTACCAACCTGGAAGCTCCTGTAGTGGCCACATTTCAAGTCCTCAGAAGCCACATGTGGTGAGTGGCCACCACATGGGACAGTGCAGCTGTAAAATAAAGGGGATATAAGATACGCCAGCCAGATGCAATGTGTACATCTTGTTTGGATCCTGATTCAAATAATATTTTGAAAGATGATAATAATGTAAAAATATTTGTAGGGCAATCAGGAAAATTTGACCACTGACTGGATATTTCATGGCATCAAATGGTTATTGTTAAGTTTTTGGTATGACGATATTGTGGTCATGTTTACTAAAATGTTTATCTTTCAGTCCAGGAGTTGGAGGTTGCTGTGAGCTAGGCTGACACCACGGCACTCTAGCCCAGGCAACAGAGTGAGACTCTGTCTCAAAAAAAAAAAATGTTTATCTTTTAGGGATACATATCGAAGTGTTTCCTGAAGCAATAAAACAGAGCTGAGATGTGCCTCAAAATAACCCACGTGTGTGAGCTGGGGGTGGCAGTGTGTATAAATGAAACAACGTGCGTTGACTATTGTTGAAGCTGGTGAGGGACACATGAAGATGTATTATACTATTCTTTCTACTGGTATGACATTTACATCTCTCAAATAAAAGTTTATTTTTAATGAGAAACAAGTTGGGTGCTGGAAACAGAGCAGGTCCTCATCCACGCCTCACCTGGCGGGTCCCCCCCTCTCCAGCCTGTGAGCATTCTAGTGATTTATTAAGCCTGGAGGAGTCCATGGGAAGCCCCAAGTTTGTAGCCAGCTTGTCAGAAGTGGGGCAGTCCCGTGAAGAAAACTGCGTCCTCAGAGTCGGTGGCTGGACACACTCATCCCAATAACACACAAAGATATGAACGAAACACAACGGGATGGTTGCTGAACGCAGAGCTCGCAGGACCAGGAGAGTGAACAGGGTCTTGGGGCACAAATCCAAAGGTGTGCCCCAAGTCTCGGCAGTCAAGATTGAATACTATTTTAGTGTGACATTTAAAAAACTCAAAATGAACACAATCCATGACGCATGAAACACCAGAATTTAAAATAAAGACAGCATTCAACAGGACCAGGATTAGACTGCAGCTAGCGCAGGGCCACGTTCCTGTGTGAGATAGTTGCATTAATTTTGAGTTTTTAAAATGTTGCATTAAAATTATCATTTGTCTTGATTGCTGAGGTTTGGGGCTTCCCCTTAAATTTTGCTCCCTCACCTTCGTCTGAGCCCAGGGGAGAAGGGGGACAGGAAAAGGAGATGGGGAAAGTGGATTTTAAAACTTACGTAATAAAACAAGAGAGAAGCTGTGATAATAATGTGCCAACCAATGTGGTATAGGATAAATGCAATCCTTTTGCCTTTGGTGGAAATTAAAAGTAAAAGAATAAACTATGTTGGATGAAGAATATTGAATTTGCTCTGCAACCTCATGGAACTTGACCCACTGACCTATGAACTCACTTGATTAATTCAACCAATGTGTGGCCAGGAAGAGTTCTCTATTTGGGTTTTTCATCTTTGCAAATTTCTTTTTTGGCATGTGAAACATAAAAGGTGATTACGGATGATTTGCTGTTTTAAAAAAAATAAAGGGAAATTCTTTATTTTTCAAGTTCCGCAAGGGCTCCCCCAACTCAGGCGTCCTCTGAGGCAGGGCGCAGGGGCATGATGCCTGATTAGGCTGGTGCTGTGGACTGACACTGGCCATATCCCCAAGGGGATGGTGTTAGGAGGTGGGACCTTTGGGAGGTGACTAGGTCATGAGGGTGGAGCCCTCATTGTGGGATCGGTGCCCTTATAAAATGAGCCCCTCTCTCCTCTCTTCCACCTTGTGAGGACATAGTGAGAAGGCGCTATCTGTGAACCAGAAAGTGGCCTTCACCAGACAGTGAACCTGCTGGCACCTTGATCTTGGACTTCCCAGCCTCCAGAACTGTAAGAAACAAACTTCTGTTGTTTATAAACCACCCAGATTATGGCATTTTGTTATGGCAGCCCTAGCAGACTAAGACAGCTGGGGAAGTGGGATGCTAACAGCGGCCAGACCCTGAAGGCTGCAGTGACAAGTTTGGCTTTGTCCCAAAAGTAGTGGAAAACCATCAAGGGTTTGAAGCACAAAAGGGACTTCACCCACCCCCTCCCCTAATGCACATGAGGTAGGAGTTCAAGAGCCCTACCCCCTGCTTGATTTCCACTTGATGTGCTCCCAGGTGGTCCCAAAGGCAGAAGACTTAGGGAAGGTGGTAGGCAGGGGAGGGTGTTTGCCCAACAGGGCCGACTTTGAAGTCAGGCTGCTATCCTTGAACCCTCAGTATTCTGGCTCCCAACAGACCCTGGACTTCTGCCTCTGCTCTCCAGGGGACATCAGCCATGGCGCCGCCTCTCCCCTCCTTTCCTCCTCCACCCTGCCCTCCTCCACATCCATATAACTGCTACCTGGATTCCACCATTAACGTTTTACTGTACTTGCTTTATTACTGTTGTTAACCTTCCATCATCCATCCATCTTATTCTGATGCATTTGAAAGTAAATCACAGACATCGATACACTCCACACTAAACTCTTAAACATATGTCATTCACTTAGTTCAAACTTTGCGTATTTTAAGATAAAACCCACATACTATGAAATGCACAAAACTTAAGTGGCACTTTTCATTCAGTTTTGACAAATGCACACGCCCGTGTAACCCTAACCCCTATCAGCGTGTAGAATGTTTACCATCACCCTCAAACCGCGTTGCAGGCAATCCCACCCCACCCCAGAGGCAAGCGGCATTCTGATTTCTTTCCAGCATAGATTCATTCTGCTTGTCCTAGAGCTTTATACAAATGGAAAGAAACATAGCTACGTACACTTGGTGTCAGGCTTCTTCTTTTTTTTTTTTTTTTTTGAGACAGAGTCTCATTCTGTGGCCTGGGCTAGAGTGCCGTGGAGTCAGCCTAGCTCACAGCAACCTCCAGCTCCTGGGCTCAAGCAATCCTCCTGCCTCAGCCTCCCGAGTAGCTGGGACTACAGGCATGTGCCACCATGCCCGGCTAATTTTATTTTTTATATATTTTTAATTTTCCAGCTAATTTCTTTCTATTTTTAGTAGAGACAGGGTCTCACTCTTGCTCAGGCTGGTTTCAAACTGACCTTGAGCGATCCTCCAGCCTCGGCCTCCCAGAGTGCTAGGATTACAGGCGTGAGCCACCGCGCCCGGCCAGGCTTCTTTCGCTTCAACCTTCACACGTATTGTTTCTTGTGAGGCCACAATTTGTTCCTTCTAATTGCTGAGACAGACGCTGTTATTTGACTAAGCTTCAGTCTGTTTATCCATCCTCCTGTTGACAGACACCTGAGTTGCTTCCAGCTTGGGGATACTGCAAAGGAAGCCGCTGTGGACATTTGTGTGTAAGTCTCCGTGTGGACGCGTGCTTTCATTTGTCTTGAGGAAATACCTAGGACTGGGTCATAGAGTAGATCGTGTTTAATACCATCAGAAATCGCCAGACTTTTCCCCAACGTTTTTGTACCATTTTACACCCCCATCAACAATGTATGGGTACAGGCAGAACAACAAAAACAGTGAGATAAAAAACAAACAAACAAACAAACAAGGTATGAGAGTTCCAGGTGCTCCACAACTTTGCTGCATCTTAACATTTTCAGTTTATTTATTCATTTAATTCATTTCAATTTTTTTAGCCAATCTGATGTGTATGTAGTAGTGTGGGGTTTGAATTTGTTTTTCTCTCGTGACTAAAGAAGTTGAACATCTTTTCATGTGTTTCATGGTCACTTGCATGTCTTCTGTTGTAAAATAGACCTGTGTTTAAGGGGTCCTGAAATATTCTAATCTGTTACATAACTGACATGGAAGACTGAGCTTTGTGTGTATATTAGTTACCCAGGGCTGTGTAACAAAGTACCACACACTGGGTGGCTTAAAACAACAGAAATGGCCCAGTGGTGGCTCACGCCTGTAATCCTGGCACTCTGGGAGGCCGAGGCAGGAGGATCATTTGAGCTCAGGAGTTTGAGACCAGCCTGAGCAAGAATAAGACCAGGCTGAGCAAGAGCAAGACGCTGTCTCTACTGAAAATAGAAAATATACGCTGGGCATGGTGGTGCACACCTATAGTCCCAGCTACTCATGAGGCTGAGGCAGGAGGATTGCTTGAGCCCAGGAGTTTCAAGTTGCAGTGAGCTGTGTTGACACCACTGTACTCTATCCCGAATGATAAAGCAAGACTCTGTCTCAAAAAACAAACAAAGAAAAACAGAAATGAATTCTCTTGTAATTCTGGAGGCCAGAAGTCTGAAATCACAGTGTCAGCAGGCCATGTACTCTCTGAGACTCTGGGTGGAACCTTCCCTTGTGCCTTCCTAGCTCCTGCTGGTGGCTGCCCCTCATGCGCCATCCTTGGCTTGCTGCTGCGATGCTCCAACCTCTGCCTCCGTCTTCACGTGGCCTTCTCCCCGTGTGTCTGTCTTCATATCGTCTTCGCTCTTCTAAAGACGCCAATCAACCTGGATTAAGGGCCCGCCCTACACCGGTGTGACTTCATTTTGACTGATTATATCTGCAATGACTGTATTTCAAAATAAGATCATATTCTGAGGTCCTGGGGATTAGAACCTCAACATACCTTTTTGGGGGGATCCGATTCAACCCATAGCACCACGGGGTCAATAGCTTGACCTTTAAATTGTGTGCAGACCCCATCTCAGACACAGTGATGCATCCTGAAAGTAGTAGAGCATTTTCCAGCACCGACCCTGGGGCAGGCACTGTGCGTGGGGTGGAATCGTCATCTTGGTGTTACAGGTGAAGGAGTCTGACCTGTACATGGCTCTGAGAGGTCAAGTAACTTGCCCAAACTTAGACAGCGGGGAACCAGCTCCCAGGGTTGTAGGACTCCCAATTCCGCGCCCCACCCACGGCTGTCCCAGGTCAGTTCTGCAAAAGGCCTCTAGGTGGCGCTAGAGAGCAAAGGGTGGATTCCACCTACTCCGGTTGAAAATTTCTTCCTGGGGCGCCTAGGCGGGGAGGAGGGGGCGGCATCTAAAACTTGAACATGCACGTGAATCACCAGGGGATCTTGTGAAAACGCAGCTTCTGGTTCAGCTGGTCTGCAGCGGGATTCAGAATGTGCATTTCTAACACGCTCCCAGGGCATGCCGCTGCTTCAGCTTTGAGTGGCGGGGGCTTCCGTGGCGTCAGCTCTGTCCACACCTGTGCGGGCAGTCCGGCGAGCTCGGGACGGTAACGAGGATGTTCACGATGATCACAGAGCGGCTACCTGTACACGTTTAGTCTGTGCCAGCCTCTGCGCTTTTGCCCTTGCCTTTATGTGCATGCTCTCCTTTGAGGCTTAGGCAGTCCCACGAGGTAGCCTCATTTTACCGAACAGCAAACAGGTGTAGAATCGAACCCAGTCAGCCTGCTGCACGCGGCCCCTTTTTACTGCGGGACCGGCTCTATCCACTGTGGACTCAGCCCCGGGGATGGGGGAAGAGAGGTGGAGGCTCTGGGGAACTGGCTGCAAGGCCAAGGGGGCAGGAGGACGGTCCCTCCGACATGGGCAAGTTGAAAGAGAGATTAGGGATCCGCAAAGGAAGCCCAGGATATGGGCAGCCCACTTCCTACCGTCTCTCCAGCACTCTCACCGCAGGGATCCTTCCTTCCTTCCTTCCTTCCTTCCTTCCTTCCTTCCTTCCTTCCTTCCTTCCTTCCTTCCTTCCTTCCTTCCTTCCTTCCTTCCTTCCCTCCCTCCCTCCCTCCGTTCCTCTTGCTCTCCCTCAATCCCCCTGTGTCTCACTTCCTCTGTGGTCTATGTTTTAGTCTCTCTCTCTTTAAAGCTCTCCAAAGCTCGCTTTTTCTCTCTTTCTGAGTCTCTCTTTCTCTCCCTCCCCTCCCCCTCTCTGAGTCTCTTTAAATCTGATTCTATCCTGGAGCTGTGGCTGGTGTCTGTAGTCCCAGCTACTCTGGAGACTGGGGTGGGAGGATCCCTTGAGACCAAGAGTTGGAGTCCAGCCTGGGCAACATAGCAAGACCCTGTTTCTAAAAAACAACAACAAAAATCTGAATCTATCTGTCTCTCTGGGTCACTCTGATTAAATCTCTCTGAGTCTATCTGCCTTAAATCTATTCCAGTAATTGAGTCTCTCTCTCTACTTCCTCCCCTGCCTCCAAATCTGTCTCTCTCTGTCTCTGAGTCTCTTTAAATCTCTCTGAGTCTGTCTTTAAATCTCTTCTAGTCTCTATCTTTTTGAAGTCCTCACAGTCTCCCTCTTTCTCTCTCCCCACTGCCATCATCTCACATCATCTGGCTTTGGCCCTAGTCTCGTCTGGTCCCTGTGTTTGCTTTTGTTGGCTCCAGCTAGAGTTGTGGTTACTGGCGTGGGCTCAGTACTCCCACTCTCTCTACTTAAATCCCAGCTCTGCCAAGTACCGCCTAGGGAAATTGAGCCAAATTCACCCAACCTCCCTGCCCCTCAGCCTCCTGAGTCGTTGAGGGCCTCCCTCCGGAGGTCACGGTCAGGACCAGCACGGGGGAGGCACGCAATGAATGCAGCGAGGTGTCTGGCACTCAATGAATGGTGGCTGTTGTCATCTTCCTCCTCATTATTATTACTAATAAAAGGTAACCCACAGCCAGCCTCTCGATAGCCAACAATCAGATGCCTATCTGCTGTGTGGAATGCACGGGGAGGACCCTCCCACCAATAAAATTAGGGCCACTCCCTGACCTCAGTTTCTCGACAGGATCAACCATCCTGAGAGCCAGGGAGCCGGGTGGAGGATGCGCTGCCTTTCTGAGCCACACCTGCTGACACTTCTAACCCTTACTAGAAGCCTCTCTGAGATCCTGAACCAATTCTGCACATTTCAATTCTGTACACATATTCAAGCAAGGACCAGCCATCGTCAGGTTAGATTAAGTGTCTGATTTAACAAGGATATAAAGTGGCACCAGGAGGGGGCCCACGGTGAACAGGAACTGCAAAACGCACACACACAGACACACGCACACACACACAGACCCACACACCTTCTCTAGCCTGACAGCAGGGCTCAGCCCAGAACAACAGCCACACAAGGTGTGGCTTGACAATTTGACAAGCTTACATTTTATTCCATTTAGACCTTAGATGAAGAAGTTGAGTATTGTCTACATTATTATTATCACTGATCTGTACAGAATCCTTCTTTTATTTTCCTTCCCTTCCTTCCTCTCTTACTCCCTCCCTTCCTTCCTTCCATTCCTCAGTCTTACAAAATGTGCAATGCGATTTCTGTCTGTGTAATTTTAATTTATGTATCAGCATTGGATGGTGTATCATATTCTATTGTGAGTCATTTTTCAAAGAGCGCTCTGCATTTAGGGCCCATCCGTGTGGGCTGTGTGCTCACGTTGCATCTGCCTGCTGCAGAGGGACTGCAGGGTGGGGCGTCCACTGCATTTATACAATTCCCCTGCAGATGGGCTCCAACTTCTGGCCACCACAAAGAGCACTGCAAGGCACAAGGTTGTACGTGTCCGCTTGTGGGTAAGTAAGAATTTCTTTTGGATGTATAGCCAGGAGAGAAATTACTGAGTCACAGGGTGTGTGTACGCTTAGATTGATGAAACAGCGCCAGACCCGTCTTCATAATTGGAGGCACCACACTCATCCCAGTCGCACTTGAGCATTATAATGTCCACACATCCCTGACAGCCCTTGTCACTATCCATCCATCTCATTTTCCCCAGCCTAATTGGTATAAAGCGATATCCCATTGCTTTTTCAATAACTGATGAGTTTGAATATCTCCTTATACACAAGTTTGCTTTTGGAGTTCTGCTTCTGTAAATTACCTGTTTATATCCTTTACCCATTTTCCCATAAGCTTGTCTGTCTTTTTTCTTATTAATTCACAGGTGCTTCTTGCGTATTACAGTTATTAGTCCTTTGTTCATTTTGGATATTAACAAAATAACTGCTTCCATTCTGGCAAATGCCTATTGGTGGTCTATTTTACCTTTCTTTAAACTGAAACTCTTACTTTTGATACAATCAAGCTAACCAATGTTTTCTCATATGATTTGTGCCTTGAGTCTTAAGAAGTCATTCTCTGTCACAGAGATTCTAAGACGTTTGCCTTGATTTTCTTCTACTAATTTTCTAAGTTTATTTTTCACATAATGGTCTTTAACATAGCTGGAGTCCACCTTTGTGTGGTATTGGATAGAAATCTAGGTTTATTCTTTCCTGCACAGCGAACTAGTTCTGCCAATGCCATTTACTAAGCAAACCATCATGCTCCCATTAATTGGGGTTGTTATTTTTATCCTATATTAACTCCCTATATATCGTATGATGATACGTCATTCTCTCTTGGGTCTCTTTCTGGGATCTCTCTTCTGCCTCCCTGGTCCACTTGTCCATTCTTGCACTAATCCCATTCTTTTTTTAAGAACATTAATTTTGTTTTATAGCATGTCTTAATATCTGGTAGGGCAAGGAGCTTATTTCTTGCACCACCACAGCCCTATTTTTCTCACTGCTTACATCACCGTGGAGGAAACACACTGATCCTCTCCACCCTTAAAAGGAACTATCTGCAGACGTCTGTCCCCTCCTGATTCTGGAGCCTCCCTGTTGGAAAAGACACATCGTTAACCAGGAAAAGAAAGTCAAGGTTGCCCAGGAAAATCTGTGCAATGTCTGAGCTCAGCTTTCAGTTTCTAGAAACTTCATTTCTCCCACCATCCCCTCTGTATCACCATGTAGAAAATCAACTACAGTAGCCTAGACACCCAAGATTTTATTTTCTCTGTTCCAAGACCAGATGTCAGAAGTGCATGCCTGGAGCATTTAAGAAAGTCATCAAGAGTGTGAGCTGCATTTTGCTTCTTAATCCCATCTTTATCCTGAAGCTTTATTCTCTGGGTGCAAGTGGTTTGTCTACCTCCAGGCACCCACATTCCAGGTGAGAAGAGAGAAGGTCTAAATATTACTCTTTCTCTTTCATCAGCAAAACAAAAACTACCCAGGAAAATCCAGCCCATCGGTTTCAGCTGACATCTCATTGCTTGGAACTGGATCCAAACCCACATAGCTGCCCAGATGTATACAGGTCACATGCCAACCCCTGGCAATAGTCGGGCCTGCCTGGTAATTCAAAGGGGAGAATGACGAGGGCACCTCAGCTGCACCCAGCTTGCCCTGTGCCAAGACAGGCAAGTTCACAAAATACCAACCTCTGCCTCTTGCATCACTCATCTCCCTTCTGATCTCCTGCTCGCCCTCAAGCCTGAACCTGACCAGGAATGCATTCTGGCTCTGCCATTAGCAAGACTCAGCATAGGGACAGCTCTTGCATCTTTGGTGAGTGGAGACCGAAACGCACGGCTTCTCCTGAGCAATTTTCACCGTGGTTTTAGCAAATGTTACACCAGCTCATTACAACTGTTAAACCAGAAAGGACCCAAATGCCTACGCGTAGTAAAAATGGATAAATAACTTGGAGTACATTTACACAATGCATACTGTGTAGCAATGAGAGTGAAATGCTTACAGCCATAAACAAAAATCTGGATGAACCACATAATACATAATATTGAGCAGAAGCCAAACATAAAATAATATGCTACGCTGTATGATTTTATTTATATGAATTTATTATACTTCCATAAATATATGTAAATAAATTTATGTTTACATATATAAAATATATTTATTTATATTTTGTTAGTTCATAAACAGGTAAGACTTACTTAAGGTGACAGACGTTATGAAAGTCTCTACACTTGGAGGGGGGTAGTGACCTCAAGGGGGACCCTACCGGGTCCTCTGGGGAGCGGATCATGTTCTGTTGCTCCATTTGGGTGCTGGTCACAGGGTGTGTTCCGTTTTGAGAAAATTCATTCAGTTTATGATACTTACGTGTGCATTTCTGTCTGCATAGCATCCTTCAATAAAAAGTTTAAAATATGAAAGGACACCTATGACAGGCACCGTGGGTTGTTCCTCCATGTTTCCTTCTTTGATGGGAGAATCCTGATTTTAGTCAAGGAGCAGCCCTCCCTGTTTTAGGGGGGGTTCTCAGCTCAACCTCAGAGTGATAATCCTGATTGGTTCAAATCAACACAGTTAATCCTATTCCCTACCCGTCACTGGTTTAGAAAAGGACATGTGACCCAATTCTGCCCAATAAGAATAAATGAGATTGTGCTGGGGCCTTTTCTGGAAAATGTCATTTTTCTCAAAGACAGACCTGCTGCAGTGATTGATCTTGAAGATGAAAACCTCACATGAGAACCAAAAGAAAGGAGAAATGGAACTGGAGCCCTGATGTCCTGTGCCCAGAGCCACCCTCACCTGGATTTCTTGGTACGTGAGGTTAAAACTTTACTTACTACTTACTACAGTGTGAATCTCCTCTTGTTGCCAGAAGCAGCTTAACTAGCAGCGAGCGTCATTTTGGAAAATGTGCTTAAGATTGTCCCTTAACTACGATTCTGTTGCTATCTAGAGTTTAAAAAAATCTTCCAAATTTGAATTATGTCTGTCACCTGGAATCATGCCAGTACTATTTGACCCTATTTTTGCACCACGCCACCCACTCTGGTACCCCAGCCTTTGTGGAATGTCCCCCAAAATTGTTGTGAGGACTTGCAAATGGCTGGGCACAAGGGGAAAGATGTTGATGATGACAATTATCATTCTATTGTTTTTATTAATGTTTTCTTCTCTCACATGATTGACTGTTTAACCAACAGCCAATCACCCCCTATTCCTTGTTGGCAGAGATTGTACCCCGTGATGGAGAAATGCCAGAAACTCCTTTTCTCAGGTTCTCCTGAAGCTGCCTTATGGGCATTGGGACCCTCTCCAATGAGTGGTCATTGAGACCCAACAATAAGCCTGGGTGGGGACAGCCAGGGATCCTGGAAAAGACTTTCTTTCCCAATGAAAAAAGCTCTGTCAGCAGACCCTCTCCTTCCTGCCTTTTGTCACGGTATGTAAGGGTGTGATGCCTGGAGCTGTGGCAGCCATTTTACAACCATGAGATTAGAAGCCTAAGGGAGAAAGCTGACATGTTTTCTACCCCCTGCTAGAATATAAGCTGAAGGAAGCCAGGGTTTTTCTTTTTTGGTCTGTTTTGTTAATTACTCTATCCCAAGTGTCGGTAGCATTATATGGCACTCATAGGTGCTCATAGTTGAATAGATGGATGAATGAACGCAGAGAACGGTAGAGAAGGAAGATGGGTCCCTAATGACATCGTTTAGAAATCACACCAACCGCATTACTGCCCCATTTTTGGGATTCTTGTTACGTGAAATAATAAATGTCCTATTACTTAATCCACTTGTAGTTGGCTATTTTGTTACTGACAAAATTCCTTAATGTGATTTCTTTTCTAGAGTGTTTGATTTCCAAGGCATTTCCTGGGGTGACTTTCTGTACCCACCCCTGAGTACACCATGGAATCTCAGAGCTGGCTGGATTGGCACACAGAGGTCATTTATTTTCAATCATCTCATTTTATGGATGGGGAAAGTGAGGTCAGAAAGAGCACAATACTTTATAGAGCTCACCCAAACAGTGCTGAAGACTAAAATGTCTGTCACTCGATGTGTGGTCCCACTCCTTGACTACCATGCCCATGGCCTTCTGGTGGCCCTGCCATGCCCACTGCCATTGGTGAAGGGGGCTGATTGGGGGATCTGTGTTGTACTATGGCACCCCACATTTCTGGGTTACAGCTGATTGGACCCAGAGTCAGCATCTGGCCCTATGAACAGCCAATCAGACCTTCTCTCTCTAGGGGCTGTGAGCTAAGAAAAGCCAATACCTGGAGCTATTATAGGGCAGATGCTCTGAGAGGCCATATGTCTCTCAATATGACAGGAAGTAGGATAAAATGAGAAGAAAGAAACCAGGAAAGAAATACCACTAGGGGAAAAGAGAGGGAAAAGAGGTAGAGATCCCACAGGTAGCTGCGTCTGCACTGACATTTAAATTCATGGATACTCTTTCATAACCCACCTCCCTTTCTCACCCTGGCCAATATGCAGCTCCATTTTTGTTCTCCACAAAGAGCTAGAGTGATCTTCTTAGTGCATAAACCAGACCATGTCACCCTCTGGCTTACAAACCCAATGGCTTCCCAACCTCTTTGGGAAAACAAGCAAACAGGAGTCCAGTTATATTAGTTATGTATCTTCTCTCAGTTCCTGGGAAATGCCCAGCATGCCCGTGAGAGCCTTTGCATTTATCATTCTCTCTGTCTGGAGCACCAGTGCCCTGAATACTCATGAGCCTCATCACGTTGTAGCATGTGGGTCTCAATTCAAACGCCACCTCCTCGGAGAAGCCCATTGTATTAATGACAGAGGCTGCCATAACAAATTATCACAAATTCAGTGGCTTACAACAACACAGATGACTTCTCTTACCGTTCTGAAGGTGGGAAGTCCAAAATGGGTCTCACTGGCCAGAAGTCAAGGTCAGCAGGGCTGGTTCCCTCTGGAGGCCCCAGGGGAAAGTCCATTCCCACGTCCTTCCCTCTGCTGGAGGCCGCCCAGACTCCCAGGCTCATGGCCCCTTCCTCCACCCTCAGAGCTGACAGCGTAGCATCATCTGTCTCTCTGACTCTGACTCTCCTACCTCCCTCTGATAAGGGCTGATCATACCAGGTCCACCCAGATAATCCAGAATTGTCTCCCCATCTCAAGATCCTTAACTTAATCACATCGGCAAAGTCCCTTTGCAATATAAGGTTATATATTCCTAGGTTCCAGAAATTAGAAAAAGGACATCTTGAGAGGGGGGAGTTGCACCCTCCTTGACCATCCAATATAAAGAGATTCCCTCCCTCCAACATTCCTCCTCTTTATTCATGCCCTGCTCTTGCTTTATTTATATCACTTACATAATTATTAGAGTGTGCACATATTTATCTATCTCTTTATTTCTATATTCCACTATGGGAACGTGAGCTTCAAGAGGCAGGAATTTTTTTGTCTGTTTTGCTGGATGGGTATTCCCAGCCCCTGGAATTGTTCCTGGCATAAAATAGCCACTAGATCAATGTTTATGAAGAAAATGAAGTGGCTTGAGTGGATCTCTGTTTCTCACAACCCGAAGAACCTAATAAACCAAACACAGGAGCCCAGCGGGGAGAAGTGACTCGTTTGCTACTGCTGGGTACAGGCAGGAGACTCACACAGGATCCGCTTCTCCTTAGACGGTTTATTTCTGGCACTAAATCTATTTAGATTATTTCAGTCACAGCTGCAGAGAAGGAATGGACTCTGGGCTTGAGGACGGAAGCTCTGGGGAGATTGAGACCCACCTGCCACCTAGGCATTCTGGGGAATTGTCCCCAGGATAGGACTAGAGAGACAGGGTGAGTCCCTGGTGGGGAAGTGGACCCTGATTCCAGGAGACAGAGGGGCGGGGGCTGGAGGGGTTAACATTCTCCACATGCTCACGAAGGAATGGGGGTCTGCAAAGAGTGTTGGGGTCCCTGTAGGGGGGGATGCCAGCATGCTGGGTGTGGGGTGACTCAGGTGTTGGTCTGGATGGTGTCGTGGATCCACTTGGAGAACTGGCAGAGGTCCGTATAGACGCCGGGTTTGTTGGGCTGGGCGCAGGGATAATCTCCCCAGGACACGAGTCCCTGCAACCTGCCATTGCAGACCACAGGCCCCCCAGAATCACCCTGTAGAGGGAGGTGGGAAGAAGGAGACACAGGGGCCCAAAGACACACAGGTAGACAAGGTCCAGGGCAGCGAGAGACAGACACACAGAGAAGACAGAGACGGGGATGCAGGCAAAAAGAGAGAGAAGGACAGGGAGAGTGTTATTATCATTTCATCCCAAGCCCAACCTTTAGAAACCCCATTTGTCCCTCTCTGCCCAACCCCCAGTCTCTCTTCCCAACTCCCTGTTGTGCAAACACCTCCCTTTGCTGGGGTCTGTGACCCTTCCTCTCAGCATCTCTGTTCTTTGTCCCTACTCCCTGTCCTGGTCTGTCCCCCCTCCCATCCTGTGTCTCTCTGCCTCTTTATTCTCTCTCACTCTCCCCTCCAGCCTGTGTGTGCCTTATTCCCCCTCCTGGGCTCTCCTTCCTCCCTTCCTCACTCTTCCTCAATCCGTCCTGTACTTATTCCTCCCTTTGCAGAAACACGGTCCTTGGTCCTTGGACGAGGGCTTCTCCACCCGGCGCCATTGATAATTCCTTCTTGCGGGTGCTGTCCTGTGTGCGGTAGGATATTGAGCAGCACCTCTGGTCTCTACCCACTGGACGCCAGTAACACCCCCTCCACCCAGTTGTGATTTGCATTTTACGTCTCTGGCATTGCCGAAGGTCCCCCAGTTGAGAACGGCTCCCTTGGACTAATTTGCGTTGCCTGTCCTTAATTCCCCATAGCAACCTATAATTGCTTCCTACAATGATACCACTCTTCACTGTCATTTGTTACTCATGTTTATGCAAATTATGGATAATTACACAGGGTCCTGGTATCAATTCCAAGGAAGCCTAAGACTTGCCTTTTTACCCATTAGCAAATACTGTTTCAAAGTAAACAAGCTTAGCTGCCTGGACCCCTTAATTTCAACTTTCTCATGATTTAACTTTTCTCATTATTTTTTGTTTCATACCCCTGTAGAGTTTTTTTTGGTGGGGGGAGACTGTTAGTTAACTGCTCTGAGCCTTGGCTCTTTGTCTGTAAAATAAGGCTAATAAAAATGGTTAAATGAGTAATGAGTTGATGCCTGTTAACTACTTAAAAGTGTCCAGTGATTAGTTGCTGCTATTATTATTATACTATTAATATTAGTGTTGTTATTATTTCTTGCTTGTAGCTTTTAGTGGTCATGCCCAGACCACACACTGCTATGTAAAAGCACCTTAGGTCTGGAAAAACAAGATACTAAGCTTGGCTATAGAAAGGCTAAATGGTTTAAAATGCTGCAATTTGAATTAGATGTGCCTTAGTCTTTTGATAAAAATTCCCTCCACCAACTTCCCACCCCTACAGGTGCTTATAGTGTTAAATAGGGACAGAGATGAAATTGGGAGACCTGGGAAGTTTTGCAATTGTCTGGTTTGCAAAATTTGCAAAATTGGCTTTTCACAGCCATTAGCACAGGATTGACGTGCCACTTAAGACCCTAGCTTACCAAACACCAAAACTCCTGATGAAAAGTGCATCCTGCTGTTTGAGAGCTTGTTAATGTACATCCCTCTAGAACCACTCTCTGAAATTACTCTAAGCAGCTTCTTGACCATAGGGTTTTTTGGTTTTTTTTTTTTAACCTTTTTATTCCTCCAGCCCTTCCAAAAACTTTGTAACCTATCTACTGTATTAAATATTCTCTTTTTGAAATACCGAGCATAGGTTTCTCTTTTCCTTCTTCAAGATATTTTACTAGCATTTGTTGGAAAACTATTATATTACATAGTTTGTTGGAATAAGTCACTAACTACCACACCCCTGAAAACTGCCAAAATAAATAGGCAAGACTATGATGTCTATTTTGTGAAGAGTACCCCCGACTTACATGCAGTGTCTTTATGCAGTGCCCAACCTGCCCAACCATAAAAAATAACCTTGATCTCTCTTTCTAGACCTGTGCTAATACAGTAGCCGCTGTGAAACATGACTAGTCCAAATTGAGATGTGCTGTCAGTGTGAAATACATACTGGCTTTCAAAGACTCAACATGAAAAAAAGAAAAGAATATAAAATATCTCATTCATAACAGTTTTGTATTAATTTACATTTTGAAATGATCGTATTTGGGATATATTGGTTAAATAAACTGTACTATTGGAGTTAATTTCACCTGTTTCTCTTTTACTTTTTTTAATGTGGCTACTAGAAAAAGTAAAATGACATCCAGCTCACGTTATATTTCTGTTGGACATCACTGCTGTAGAGTATAAGCTCTGTGTGAACAAGAATCCTAACTGTTTTGGTCATTGCTAGAATCCCAGCCTTCAGCAAAGCTCTAGGCTGCCAAGTCGGCATTCAGTATGTATGTGCTGAATAGATGGAGAAGTCTCGAGTCCTCACCTGGCAGGAGTCCCGACCTGCCTCGTCGCCGGCACAGAACATGGTGCGATCTGTCTGTCCTGGGTAGGCCTTCTTGCACGTTTCCTGACTTAGCACAGTGATATTCAAGCACTGGAGGACCTTGGGGAAGTTCACTGTGAAATAGGAACACAATGAGAGGTGGAGAAACAAGGGAGGGACAGAGATGGGTGGGCATCAACAGGAACCTGGACGCTCACCTGTGGGGCTGCTGGTCGTCCCCCAGCCAGATACCATGCACTTGGTCCCAGCAGGTACGCAACGGGAGGACACGTTGATGGGCTTGACGTCCTGCGTGACACGGACTCTTCTGTTCAGTTTGATTAGCATGAGGTCGTTGGAGTGGGCCGGATGGTGGTAGCCAGGGTGGGGGATGGATTTGAGCCCCCGGAACAACTGCTGTCCAGATTCATAAACGGGTGACAGTGATTGGTGGCCAAGACGGACTCTGAAACCTCTGAGAAATATGGTGCAGATAAGCACCAACGCTGACCCCTATCCCCATAGCCAACGCCAATCCCAATCCCACTCTTAATCCCAACCCCAGTCTTCCCCCACCCTAACCCCAGCCCCAACGCCAGCCCAAGTCCATCTAGGTCTCCAACCCCATGCTTGCTCCACCCCAGTCACAGCTCCAAACCTATTGCCATCCCATCCCCAACCTTAACCCCAACCCTAATTCTTTCCTCACCCAGAAACCATCAACATACGCATCCCCAACCCCAAATGCAACCATCCCACCCCACCCCAAACTCTAATCCCATCTTCAATTCTACAGCTGTTCCCAATCCCAACCTATCCCAACACCACCTATTCCCATCCCAATCCTCACCCATCTTCAATTTTAGAGCCGACCCTAATTCCATCTCCAGGCCAAACCCCAAACCCAACTCCAACCCCAGTCTTCATCCTTTACCCACTCACAAAGCATCAACGTTTGCACTCCCACCCCCCACATTCTGCCATTTCCCAACTCCTAATCAGCTACCTCCAACCTCATTCTTAACTCTGACCCCAATCCTATCTCCAGTCCCACATCTATTTCCAATCCCAATCCCATCCCTGATCCTATCTTAAGCCCATCTTCACCCCATCTCACCCCAGTTCTAAAATTAAACTCCTAATCTCATCTCCATTCGAAACCATTCAATATATGTACGTTTCTAACCTCAGATCCAAGCCATCCTAACTCCCATCCCCATCACAACCCTCTTTCTGGTCTAACCTCACCTCACCCCACTCTTCTCCCCAAATCCATCCTCTATCCCACCCCCGACTCTACCTTTCCTGCTCCCTCCCCCCTAGACCCTCGCGTCCATCCCCGCCCCGGTCCTCCCTTCCCGGCCCTGTCCAGCCCGCAGCGTGGAGCCCCGACTCACTGCTTCCTGCAGTGGGCGGCCGTGAGCAGCCACTGTGGATGCACCAGCACGGCCCCGCAGTAGAGCTGGTTGGGCCCGAGCAGCAGCGCGGCCTGCCACGGCTGGGCATGTTTGCCGCAGTCGGATCCGTTTATGATGCGGCTACTGCTGTCGTCCCCACGAGTGTCCTCCTGGGGTCCAATTCCAAGGTCCCGGTTGCTCGCAGAGTGCCCGGCAGCAGGAGGGTTGTCACAAGAAACATCGTTTGCAAGAACAGGCTCTGGGGGGCAGAAAATAGGTGGGCGGGGCTCAGAGGCGGAGCTTGGACTCAAGGGGTGGGGCTTAGACTCAAGAGGCGGGACCAGCTGTCCCAGACCTGGGAAGAGGCCTTATAATGGGGGTGGGGCCAGGACTTTAGGGGCGGTGCCATGGCCACAGAGGCGGAGCCCGGAGTATAAGAGTGGAACCGCGGGAGCGTGAAGGAGGCTTGGACTCAAGGACAGAGCCCAGGCTCGGGTGGGGTGACTGGACTCTGACTGGGCCTCCCAGATTCCTGGGATTGGCTAGAGCTACGTGAGTGGGACCAGAGGAGGGTAAAATTGGGTACAGAATTCCTGGACAAGTGCAAGGGCAAAGCCAGGGCTGCCAGGGTGGGTTCTGGGGCTTCTAGGGAGACTAGGGCTTTAGGGAAGAACTTGGTCTCAAGAAGCGGGGTCAGGCCTTGGGTAATAGGGTCAGGGCTGGAGATAGCGAGTCTAAGATGGGGAGGGGTTTGGAATCGTCTTGGGAAGGCCAAGGCCAGGGTCATGTGAGTCAGTCTATTCTATAAAGAGCCCTGACTTTGTAAAGGGGTTGGGGGCTGGGCTCTAGGAGCCGCCGACAGCAAGGGGGTGGAGCCTGGCCCAAAGGGGCGGGACACGGAGGCGGGGCCTGACGGGGTTGGGGTGGGTGAGAGCTGACTAGATAAAGTCTGGCTTGGGGGCGTGGTTGAGGAAAGGGGGCGGAGTCAGAGCTCATGGGCAGAGCTAGGGTTGGGGGACCGTAAGAGAAAAAGGTCTCAGCTTGGTGAGCTGCGTGGAAGGGGAGAGCATGGCAGGATTGCTGAAATCTCAGACGCAAATGTGCCTCCTGAATCTTGCCAATAGCCCCCTACACACCTACAAACACGTGGATGCCCCATTCCGTCATCAGTCACCAGTCATCAGTTCCCATGCCCCGTGTCCATTCACTGGTTCATATTCCTGCTGACGATGCAAAGAAGAGAAGCCCTGGAGCCACGTCATACATGAACACGCTCCAAGGAACACGCATGCAGCTCCGCAGACAGGCACGCGTTGCCTCCAGCTAATGGTGCAGCTTTTTCTAGTCATATACACACATTCTCCGGGCACAATCATTTTGGGGAAGCCTTGCAGGATCTCGCACAGCCATCCACAGTGTCTCAGTGACATGCACAGGTGCCCTGTATGCATAGATGTAGACTACCACACTTCTGCACATAGGCACGTTGACATGGTGGCAAGGTCACGCTCAGAGGACGTTTGCATGCTGGTCCCCTGCACAGCACAGTGCAAGTCATCCCGCGTCTACCTTCACAGAGCCACCGTCTCATAGAGACAGCCACTTCTGCCACTCAGTCCCTCCAGGCAGGGACAGGAACTCCAGACACAGGGCTGTACCATCACACGTCCAGTAGCATACACACAGCCTCACACAAACACACAGTCACCTGGTCACCCTTCCACAGAGCCACGAACAGTCACACGGTCACAAATACAGGTACCCATAATGTTGTACCCAGCCACAACCATGCAAGCACAGTCATACATTTTCATGGTGACACCGCTTTTGTCGTACACAATTCTGTGACACAGGGACAGGAACCCCAGATACCTGCAGCCATATGCAAAGCTAAGTAGCTGTACATAGAGTAAGCATTCCCAGTGCCACCTACATTCACCCACATAGCTGTAGAGCCACACGCGACCTTAAATGCACACACACCCAACCACCCAATCACACATACAGCCTCAAAGGGTCAGTTCCACCTGCCACACGAAGTCACCTGATATGGGAAAATGTAATCCCCCCCACCCCAAACACGCACTGTGGCAGTCACACGGCCACCTGCAATGGCACAACCACAAATACAGGCACGGTCTTACATTCACCCAGCCCTGGGATCATTCTCAGTCTTACACAGCCCCCCCAGGGGACAGGCTCTCCAATGCCACATAGATAGTCACCCCCAGTCGCCCCCCCAAGGGGTTCTGGTTACCTGTGACCCCCAGAAGCAGGGCTGTGATCAGAGCACCCAGCATCCACATCCAGGCAGGTCCTGTTGTAGCCATAGCTGCTGTACCTGGTTGGGGGCGTGTCAGAGAGTGCCGAGACCCAGGCGATTCTGGGAGCTCTTAACCCTCTTCTTCCTCCCTTACTTCATTTCCAGGGGTAGAGAGGAACCACAAGGACACTGCCCCACCGTCAGTGCTGAGTTGAGACCCAGGCACTACAAAGTTGGAAGAAGACTCTAGCAGCCTCTGGTCGGAACAGGAGGAAGGACAGAGAGAGAGATGGAGTGCCAGACGGCAGACACCTCCCCCCACCTCCCTGCGGAGTGCTGAGCCTCCCCCCACCCCAGACCTCACCTGCCTCTTCCCCAGGTGGGGGGACCTGCTCTCAGCTCAGCCGAGGACTTCTCAGGCCAGTGCCTTCCTGCCGCCGCCGCCTCCTCGGCTCTGGGCACCAGGCCTGGGTTATAACCACCCACTGGTCCCTGGGGCGCATTCCCGGGGAGTGAGGCGCCTAGTCCGGCCTTAGCAATCACTCCTCCGGCTCCCCTCACCTCCGCCCTGGAGCACCCAGTCCTCAAAGCCACTCCCGGCCTCGCTGGCTGCGGAGGATGGGGAGGGGTCTCCGGAGTCAGACCAGGCCCTCCCCACCCCCACTCCTCCAGCCCCGTGGGGGATCCTGCTTCTCACCAGCTCTGGGTCGCTCTTCTTGGGGCAAGGATTTCTTTCTTTCTTCTCTGCACCTTTCACCCGTTCCACCTCCCTCTGCACCTTCTTTACTTATCTTTCCATCTTTGTCTCTCTTTTCTTTTCAGTCTATCCTCCCATCTCTCCGGGGTTCCTGCCACCCCAATCTTTCTATCTCAGTATCTGCACCCACTTAGTCACTATTCTCTCCCCCACCTTAGGAACCCTGTTTCTCTCTTTTTGTGTCCTAAGTGTGTCTGTCTCCTTGGTCCTTCCTGTCTCTCTCTGTCTCTGAGATTCTCTTTTTTAAAATCGTTCTGAATGATTTATTTGTCAGATATACCTTACAATGCTCAAGCCTTTTATTTTCCTTTATTTGACATTTTCGCTTTTTTTAAATAACTTTTTTGAGGTATGATTGAAGTACAATAGACTGTGCATATTTAAAGTGGACAATTTTCTGGGAGGCCGAGGTGGGAGGATCACTCAAAGTCAGGAGTTTGAAACCAGCCTGAGCAAGAGTGAGACCCTGTCTCTACTAAAAATAGAAAGAAATTAATTGGACAACTAAAAATATATAGAAAAATTTAGCCGGGCATGGTGGCGCATGCTTGTAGTCCCAGCTACTAAGGAGGTTGAGGCAGGAGGATTGCTTGAGCCCAGGAGTTTGAGGTTGCTGTGAGCTAGGCTAATGCCACAGCACTCTAGTCCAGGCAACAGTCACACACACACACAAAAATGTACAATTTGACACACACATGTCAAACCATCACCATAATCAAGGTAATAGACATACCCATCACCCCCGAAGCGTCTTCCTGCCCCTTTATGTGCGTCTGAGATTCTCTATAAATCTCTTTTTTGACACCTCTGTGTCTTTGTATCTTTCTCTCTCTATCTTATGCCCCTCTTTTCTCTGTGACTCTGATTCCCTCTCTCTCTCTCTCTCTCTCCCCCCTTCCTCCCCTGTATTTTGGGCAGGGAAGACTTAGGCCACTTTGCAGAGGAATCCCCCAGCACCCTCTCCTGCCCTCACCCTGAGGCCCAGGCCAAGGAGCAGAAAGAGGCAGGTGGTGTGGCCGGGCTGGTGAGCCAGACGTGGGTGAGAGAGTTGGGCAGGGCCACCTATTGATGGAGAAAGACGCCAAGGAGCCAGAATAGGGGTGGGTGGCTCCTGACCTTTCGGGAAATGGGTTTTGGGTGGGGAGCCTGAAAGGTGGCTTCTCCCTCCCCAGTCCTGTGTCATCTGAGGCTACCTCTCTCGATCTCTTCTCCATTCCAGATCTTCTTTCTGTCTGCCTCCAACTCTCTGCATCTGTCTCTGACTGTGTCTCCATGTCTCTGTCCCCACCAGGAGGTGACAGCTAAATGTTTCTCTGCAGTGTGCCAGATATGTCTGGGAACAAAAGACCAAAGACACCTGAAGATGCTGCCCTGGCTGAGATCTCATTCCTTGAGGGCAAGAGCCGAGCTCTGTTGCTCACATCTGTAATCCAGCGCCTGTTAAATGGGAGGTTTTAGAGCCCTTGAGGCTGGTTTTAGTACACAGGGGAAAAAAACCTCAAACAACAAAAACCTATTCTAAGGCTTACTTTGATTATGGGAATTAATATTTCATATATTCAAGTGATAAAACCAAAAACCTACTTTTTAGCTTTTAAGTCCAGCTTATAACCCTGTTTATTCTCAATACATCTTAACAGTTGCTCTTACGAGGGCTTTATAACAATTTTTGGTCCCTTTTACAAACCAAGTTAATTAAAGGCCTTCAAACATTTTAAACTACATTTTTAAAATCAACACATCCCATCTTATCTGGAAGTCCTTCAAGCTTTAGACAAAAATTCCAGAGCATTTAAGTAAGTTTGCATAATACATCTAAGTGTATCATACTTATAAATATGATTGACATTACATTCTTTCAAATAATCTAATATTGGATATAAACTTGGTATATAACTCCTTCTTAAAAATCACAAACCAATTACATATTTCAAGCTGAAGTCACAAAGCTGTCCCTATAATAGGCAAAATTCTCTTAGACATACAAGCACCTTAAATACCAAATGTATGAAGATTCTGCTTAAAAAAAATTCACACAGAGGGTTGGGCTTTTAAACATTTCTATTTTCAATTATAAAACATATCAGAGTTGAATGAAGACTTTGGTATAGAAAAGCAGTGAGGGGCCCCCTGGCATTTAAATTCTAGCTTGGCCACCTACCAGCTGTAGACTTCGGGCACACCATGGCCACCTACCAGACTTTGGGCACACCATGGACCCTCTCTGTGCCTATATGTAAAATGAGAAAAATAATGGTATTGACCTTACAGGCTTCCTAGGAGGGTCAAATGAGTTAATATATGTAAAGTACTTAGAATAGTACCTGGAATGTGCTAAGAAGTGTTTCAAAAATTATTATTATTATTGCTATTGTGACTATCATTGTTCTTATCCATTAAGGAAGACAGTTTCTTTTCAATGAACTCAAATTGATTTTGGTGTGGACAGTCATTGATTGGGTTCCTGCTGGTGACCCTGGTGAATTTTGTGGTCCTATTTATCGTTCATAGCTTCCAGATGAGGTTGGTCAAGGTGAGCCCAGGCCATTCATGACATCATATTTCTGTCTACTCACTGCCTTCCGTGATGTCCTCTTGCATTGCTTTGATTCTTAAGATCTTTCTAATGCCCAGACCTAACGGTGTCCTTCCTTCTCTCCAGGCCCTCAGGATCAAGTCCAAGTGCTTATGCCCGGCACTCAATGGCACAGTCTTCCACTGACCTAGATTTCCAGCCACGTCACTCATTTCTCCTGCCTCAAACCCCAGCCTTCACCACTCAGGACGATTTGCAGGTGTTCTTACACCCCCAGGCTTTTCTACCTGTCATTCCCTCTATGAGAATGCCATCACCCGAACTTCTTCCTGTGGTGACTCAGATCCAGCCTCCCTTCTCCAGCCCTCCCAGTCCCAGCCCCAGCTCAAGCCTGCACCATCGCCTCAACCTCCTCTTCAGCCCCCAGCTTCTAGTCTTTCCCCTCTGGTGTATCCTGTACCTGGCCCCAGTGCTGCTCCTGCTCACAACCCTTCCATGGTTACCAATTACCCTCAAGAGAAAGTCCTAGCCTTTCAAGTTGGCATCTGAGGACCGTCAGAATCTGTCCCCTGCCATCTTCTCCCATCACCCTTACCCACACACAGTGGTATCCCTACTCTCTCATGTCCCTGCTTTTGCTGCTACAAAGGGAGTTTAGAAGAGAGCTCCATCCCCTACTTCCTGGAGGGAAGGAAAAAATCAAATTGGGCTGTTAAAGGAGAACTGAGAATATCTAGGTTTCAGGGAGACAGAAGTGGGATCAAAGAAGAAAAGCATCACTCATAATAAAATTCACTCTTTATTGAGCACACAGTAGGCCAGGTGCTGTTCTACATATTTCACACGTTCAGAAACTTGAATCTTCCCAATAGGCACTGACTTATGAGGAATATATTATCATTATACCAATTTTATAGATAAGAAAATCTATAGGGTGAAGGAAGTTACTTCCTAAGGGCACATGGATAGCAAGTGGCAGAGCTGGAATTCCAGACTTGTGGCCACTCCTCTGTAGGAAGAAACCAAACCCTTGGAATAATCAGGGAGGGGAGATGCTTAGAAGGGATTTTCCTGTGTTCTCTTAGTGGTGGGGGAAGACCTTGGCCTATGTCCTCACTCACCCCAGCCATGCAAGGATGGGGCTGGAGTGAAATCAGGGAGAATTTGTGCTCCTGGGGCACTGCCTTTATTAAGCA
Organism: Lepilemur ruficaudatus; assembly: GCA_963574885.1. Lineage (NCBI taxonomy): Eukaryota > Metazoa > Chordata > Mammalia > Primates > Lepilemuridae > Lepilemur > Lepilemur ruficaudatus. Next base: position 31,290 of record CAUYRT010047734.1, read on the forward strand.
TCAGGGGCAGATCTGGGCAGGTGGGGAGGGAAGGCAAGGTCTTGGTGGAAATGTTCTGGAGCCAGCCAGTGGGGTCGTAGGCCAAGAGTTGGATGTCATATATCAGGGTCAGTTGGCCTGAATGGTTTTTCGGATCCAATTGTTGTATCTACAGACGTTGGTGTAGACTCCTGGCTTCTCCTTTGAACCACAGGGGACGTTGCCCCACGATATAAGGCCTCGGAGGCGATCTCCACATACCAGTGGACCCCCAGAGTCACCCTGTAGGAAAGAGACAGAAAGTCAGATACAGAAGCCCAAAGAGAGAGAGGGAAAGAGGACAGACAGAGCCAGAGAGAAAGACACACAGAGACATGCAGATTCAGAGATGGAGTGAAAGGCTCAGGGACAGAGAGAGAGAGACTGATAGAGAGACAGACAGACAGACAGTGAGACACACATGAAGGCACAGACAGAGAAAGATGGAGAGGGACCAAAGGAGACCCAAAGATGGAGAAACAGAAATAGGAACATCATGATCTAGAGAAGCATAGAGGAAAAAAAACAGAGCAAAAGTAAAGCTTAAGAATGGGGACTGATATTCCAGCTTGCTGTGGATTACAAAAAAATGGAGACTGAGGCCTGGCTCATGTTTATAATCCTAGCACTTTGGGAGGCCAAAGTAGGAGGATCACTTGAGGACAGAAGTTCGAGAGCAGCCTGGGCAACATAGCAAGAATCCAGCTCTACAGAATAGAAAAATTAGCCGGGTGTGGTAGCACTCTCAGCTACTCAGGGTGCTGAGGCAGGAAGATGGCTTGAGCCCAAGAATTTGAGGCTGCAGTGGGCTATGATGACACCACTGCACTCTGGCCTAGCGACAGAGTGAGATCCTGTCTCAAAAACAGAGACTGAGTGGTGTGGATAGAGGCAGAGATGCAGAGAGAGAGAGAGAGAGAGAGAGAGAGAGAGAGAGAGAGAGAGAGAGAGAGAGAGATAAAATAATAGAACACAGAGAGAGGTAGGGAAGACAGGACCCCAGGGAGAGATGTGCCTCCCATTGTTCTGCTCAGGGACAGCTTTCCACCTCTTGTCCTGAGGACAGTCTTGCCTGTCTTTTTTTTGCTTCCAACTCTTTGTGTATCACTTTCTCTGTCTCTGTCTCTTTCTCCCTTTTGGCTGGTTTCTGCATGTCTTTCAATGCCTTCAAGTCATTTTGGCATAAAGAGGAGAGACTGGATGGATGATAGTGAGGGAAACTCAAGCTAAAAGTATTTGGAGTACTTTTAGTACTACAGTAGTAAAGCTCTTTTAGAGTAGTAAAGCTCTTTTAGAATTTGCCTGGCACCTTTTCTAACTGGAAAACATGCTAGACATGAAAAAATATGGAAAAAAATAGCATTTGGTTGTGGGAATGGATCCTGCTCTGTCTCCAGTGAGGGTCCTCCTCCTCCAGAACTTGGACATTTCCAAGCAGGACTCAAGGTGCCTCTGTCTGAGGAAGGACAGTCTCCTCACACCATCTGCCTCTTCATTGAATCTCTCTGATTCTTGATCTCTCCATCTGCATCTTTGTCTTTGCAGTTCCTGTCTCTGTTGTTTGTGTCTTTATATTTCTGCATGTCCCCGATGGTGTCTCTGTGTGTTCACTGAGTCTCTCTCCATTTTCCTGCCTCTGGTTCTCTCCCAGCTTGTCTGTCTGTTTCTGTAAAGCTCTCGTTCGATCTACGTCTTTCTCTTTCTGTCTCTGGCTGTGTGTTTGCGTCTCTGTCCTCAGCTGTGTGACTGGCAGGTCCTGGCTGCCTCACCTGGCAGGAATCCTTCCCGTGCTTCTCGTCCCCAGCGCACACCATGTTTTGGGTGATCTGGCCGGGGTATGCACGCTCACACTCCTCGCGGGGCACTAGGTGGATGTATGCACACTGGATGGTGTCAGGGAAATCACCTGCCAGGGGAGAGAGGGCCAGGCTCACGCCACCATCCTTCCCACATCCCCACCAGCCATCTTCCAACCTTTGTAAGTCCTCTATCCCCTATTGGTTCCTATTTCCCATTTGGTTTCCCTCTTCCTGTCTGTCTCATTTTTAGAACCCATTTCCGCCATCCCTGCCTCCTGATTGGCCCTTCTTCCCATCATTCTTCCCTCCCCACGAGTCCTCATTTCCTATTGGTTTCCCCTTTCTCTTAGGTCTGGCCTCCACTTATCTTTCTTCCACTGGTCCCACCTTCTTCAGTAGTTCCAGTTGACCTCTAGGACTTTTTTCCTCTATTAGTCCCTCCTTTGTTGTACCCTTTCTGCTCATTAATATATTCTTTCTTGCCCATGAATAATCCTGATTGGTCACCCCTTGATCATTGGTACTTTCCTAACTAGCCCCACCCTCTTCCATCGGCTCTCCCTGTTGGCCAATGGTCCACCTCCATCATTGGCCCTTTTCTGACTCGCCCCCTCCTTCACCCATTGGTCTCCCTTCCTATTGGCCCTTCCTCCAACGGTCTGCCTCCCTCACTGGTCCTTTTCTAACAGACCCCACCCTCCCCCATTGGTCTTCCTTCTTATTGGCCCTTCATCCAATGGTCCATATTTCTCATTGCCCCTTCACTCACAGGCCCACCTCCAATAGTTCCGGCTCATCTATCAGACCCGTTTCTTCCTCTGACCCATTTGTCCTCTTGACCACTTAGCCTTTCCTACGTGGTCCCTCTCCCATTAATGCTGCCCCCTTTGCTCTCTCAATCCAGTCCTGCAGTTGGCTCCCTGCTCTGTTGGTCTCTCCTCTTCCATTAATTCTTCCTCCATTATCCCTTCTCGTTCCCCAGTGTGTCCTGACGGGTCCCCTTGACCACTAACTTCCCCCTGACCAACGTCATTCACCCACTGGTCTGCTTTTTCCATGGGTGTTCACGCATTGGCTCAACTCCCGAATTTTCCTCCCTCCCTGTTGACTTTTCACCCAGTGATACACTTGCCCCCGTGGTCCTCACAATTAGCCCATCCCACGGCCCATCACCTGGTGTCCCACATTCACCCTCTGGTCCACCTTCCCCTACATCCTCCCCCTACTGACCGTCTGCCGTCTTGCCCCAGCCCAGGATGTGGCAGGTGGTGTGGTTGGCGAAGCAGTCCTTTTCCAGGAGAATGGGCTGGATGTGTTCAGAGAGCTTGGCCCGGTGTGCCAGGCGCAACAGCATGATGTCCTGGTCATGGGTGGCCGCATCATAGCCAGGGTGGGTCACAGCCCGGACAACAGAGCTCTGCTCCTGGGAACTCTCCCTTTGCCGAAGGTTGTGCTTTCCCAGGTAGACTTGAAGGTTCCTGGGAAAGAGGAAGGCTGGGTCTCACCTGGAGCCCTTGAGATACAGCTGAGGCTTCAGAGAAGTCTGGAGACTCACGAGTCATGCAGCCTGCTCCTCTCACAGTCTTTCCCAGCTCAGTAAGGGGCAATTTCATCCTTTCAGAAGAACCTTGGGGGCTGTTCTTGATTCTTTATTTCATGCCCCACATCTACACTCTCCAGAAATCCTTTTGGCTCTCCAAAGTTTATCCAGAATCTGGCCACTTCTCACCTCCCCCAGTGCTACCACCTTGGTTTGAGCAGCCATCGGCTCTTACCTGGACTAGAGCAGTAGCCTTCTGACTGGACTTCCTGCTCTGCCCCTGCTCCCCTATGCTCCATCTTCCACAAATCAGCCAGAGATATTTCACCAGCATAAGTTGGTCCTGTGGTTCCTCTGCTCAGACCCTTTCTACGACTCCCATGTCACTCAGAATAAAGTCTGATGCTCTCACCATGGCCCACAAGGTCCTGCAGGCTTTGCCCCCATCACCTCTCAGACATCATCTCCCACTCTCTCCCCCTCTCTCCCTTTGTTCTGGCCACACTAGCTTCCTTGTCTTCTCACCCCAGGGCCTTTGCATGGCTGTTCTCTCTGCCAGCAACTCTATCCCCCAGGTATCTGCATAGCTCACTTCCTCACCTCCTTGAAATATCACCTTCTCAGTGAAGCCTTCCTTGGCTGCCCAATTAAAATGCAAATACCACCCCAACAGGCAATTCCCATCTCCCTCCTCTGCTTTTTTCCCCCACCAGAGAATGTATCCTCATCTGATTTACTATATATTTATTATTAAATATTTACTCATTTTATTGTTTCTCCTTGTATAGCAGCAGTGCTGTCCACTAAAACTCTCTGCCATGAGGGCATGTTCTCTATCTGCACTGTCCAATAGGGTAGCCACCAGCCACAGCACTTGGAATGTGACTCACACATTTTTCATTTTATTAATTTCAATTTAATTAGCCATGTGTGGCTGATGGCCATCAAATTAGTGCAGCTGTTCACTATGAAGATTTTTGTTCTGTTCAGATACAGTATCCCCAGTGCCCCACCCAGCATCCGATAGGTATTTGATACATATTTCTGAAACAAATCAAAGAGTCACTCCCTTGCTCAGAAGTCTCCCATGGCTACCCATTGCCCTCAGAGTAAAACTCAGGCTTCTCAGTCTAGCATGGGAGCCCCACTCATTTTCCAGCCTTATCTCCCACCATCTTCTGCCCTGCAGTGAACCGGTAACTTTCTTTTCTTAGAATATTCAAGACTGTTCTTACCTCAGAGGTTTTTGTTCTCATATTTCCTCTGTCCTGAATGCTCTTCTCCTCCTCCATGCTCTTCCCCTCCTCCATTAGGCTACTGTTTCTCATTTCTCATGCCTCAGCTTGAAAGTTATCTCAGCAAAAAGTCCTTACTGCCCCTCCTTCATCTAAAGTAGGCACCCCTATTCTTTCCCTTAGGGTAACTTGTAATGGACTTAAGGTGGTTTGTAATTATATGGGCTTTTGAGGGTTTGTTTCTTACAGAACTGTCTGCCTGCACCTTTCTGCCCTTGTGTTCCCAAGGGCAGGGCCAGTGTGTCTCTCTCATCCACTGCTGAATCTTCACTGCCCAACTCAAACCTGGCACTTAGTGGGTGCTCTTGGTCAATGTGCATGAACGAATGATGATGGTGGGAATGATCCCAGGTTTCTCTGAGCTTGGGGGACCCCCCCCGGGGGGGTCTTTGAGTCTATAACCCTGCGTGACAAGGCCCATTCCCCCACAGTGAGGAGTGGTACCTATTGGTTTCCAAATCCTTGAGTTGTCAATTGCTATTTCTGAGCCTCAGTTTCCTCACCTGCAAAATGGTGCCAAGGGTCCCTTGTTGTGGGGATTTCAGAAAAGGCATATAAACTGTTTCCCTTTGCACCTGGCCTCAAGTTAGCATGGAACACACGGCAGCTGTCGTTAATCTAACTAGCGATTGCTAGTGCCCCAGAGGTTAGTCCTGGGCCCTCCACGCTCCTCTCTCCATGCCCTCTTTTTGAATGATCTCATTGGGTCCCATGGCTTTAAATGCCGCCTGTTTCCTGATGGTGCCCCCATTTTTACCTCCAGCTCTGACCTCTCCTCTGCAGAGGCCTACCTGGCGTCCCTGCTTGGACATCTCCCAGGTATCTCAAACCCACTATGGCTAAAATGAAATGTCAAATGCTTCTCTCCCCACACTCAGCCTGGTTCTCGTCCTCTCTCCCCCGACTCAGAGAAGGACATGACTAAACATCCAGTCGTGCAGGACAAATACCTGGAGGTCACCCCTGCTTTTCTTCTCTTTCCTTCCTGTTCCTCATTGCCAAGTCCTGCTGACTCAGCCCCAAAGCACCACCCAAGGTGTTCAGTGTCCCTCCATCCCCACTGTCACCTCCCTGGTGCAAGCCACCCTATTATGTCGTTAGATGACAGTGGCAACCTCCGTGCCCTTGACAATGTAAGTCAGATCATGCTCCTTCTGATCAAAGCTGTCCGGTGGCTTCCTGCTATACTGAGAATTAAACCCAAACACTCCCATCACACTCCTATCCCGCATTAGAAGGTAAGTCCATGAAAATAGCAATTTTGCGCTTTTTCCCCCACTGCTATATCCTTAGGGCCTGGCACGTATTTAGTACTCAATTAAATATTGGCCAAATGAACCTGGTTATCAGATGGTCTCAGAGTCTAACTGCATTTGCTCTCATTCATGGTGTAGACTTACGGTTTTTTACAGTGGGCAGCTGTGAGGACCCACAGTGGGTGGATGAGGACCCCGCCGCAGAGTAAGTGGCCCGAGGTGTAGAGGGCAGCCTGGTAGGGGTGAGAAGTCTCCTCGCACGGCCCGCCATGCACCACCTTGTTCTGCTCCTCTGCCCAGGCTGAGGGAGACACACCAGGCACAACCCCTAAGGCGAACGCCAGTCACCATTGATCGCCTCCATTTTTACCCCAAACTTACCCCCCACCCCATCACAAACCCAATCCTATCCCCAGCCGCTCCCCAATTTTCAAACCCACCCCTCTGACCTCTTCTCCACCTGGATCCTTATCCCCAAACCAAACCCGTCCCTAAACTCTTATCTTCAAACCCACCTTCACCATCTGCCTCCTAGTCCCCAGCCACTTCCTCCTTTCAAAGCCACCCACTTTCTACCCACACGTGGCCCCCTCCCCAATTCCAGTCTCTTCTCCATCAACTGGCCCAACCCCAGCCACAACCCCCCCCCCACCGACATGCCATTTCCCCCACCTGCAGCCACCAGAATCAGCGCAGAGATCAGCTTCTTCATGACGCTCCTGAGAGGGAAGCCACGTGCCCATTAGTCGGGTGCCTCGGACCCTGCCCCCTCCTCCTCCTCTCCTTCCTCCCTGACCTTGACCTCAGCCCTTCCCATCCAGCCTCCTGAGTTCCTGTTTCCGCATCCCCTCAGAGGGTCCCAAGAAGGCTGGTGCCAAAGAAAATCCGGAACTATGTCTATCGGTCTGGGGACCCACAGTAGATTCTGATCAAATTTTTCTATTTGCCTCCCTAGTAACAAGAGGGGGTGGGGGGGCGCAATGCCCTTCCTCTCTCCCCGGCTTTTGCTCTGCACTGTGGCTCTGCACCTGTCTGTCACCCACCCCCACCTGCAGGTTCTAGGTTCTGGGATGCCTGTGATCTTACCTGCTGAAGGCCGATGCCTGCATCGGGTTGGGGAAGGACAGCTCTGAGACAGGGAGGCTGAGTCAGAAATGCAGGGAGCTGCGGAGCGGAGGCCTCGGGAGCAGCAGCAGAGCAGCCGGCAGGAGACAAGGGGCATCCGCACCCCGGGCTGCAGGGACTGCCAGACAGACACCACGGCTCCCTGACCTCCCTGAAGAGGAGGGTTCTGCCCCCAGATGCTCCCGGAGCTTCCTTTTAACCCCTGTCTCCCCAGGTCCCTGAGCCAGGAGGCTGGCCCCGCCCCTTTCCTCCTCACTCCGGCCTCCCACACACACATTCCTCCTGCCCCCACCACCCCATGATCTCTGACCCGAATCCTAGGGAGGGGCGTACAGGTTCCTGAGTGCGGTGGGGGTCTTGACCCCTGGGTCTGAGGGAGGAGAGGCTGGGGCAGGACCCTTGGGTCTGAGGAAGGAGGGGCTGGGGACATGGACCCCTGGGTCTGAGGGAGGAGGGCCTGGGGTTGGACCCCTGGGTCTGAGGGAGGAGGGGCTGGGGCTGGACCCCTGGGTCTGAGGGAGGAGGGGCTGGGGACAGGACCCCTGGGTCTGAGGGAGGAGGGGCTGGGGACAGAACACCTGGGTCTTAGGGAGGAGGGGCTGGGGACAGAACCCCTGGATCTGAGGGAGGAAGGGCTGGGGACAGGACCCCTGGGTCTGAGGGAGGAGGGACTGGAGGCCTTGGTCTGAGGGAGGAGGGGCTGGGGACAGAACCCCTGGGTCTGAGGGAGGAGGGGCTGGGGGTCTTGGTCTGAGGGAGAGGAAAATAAGAGCTTGTTCTCCTCAGTTCTTAGGATTCTAGGTCCTTGAGAGTCTCAGGCCTGAAATGCCAGCTTCTGGGGCCAGCTAATGGTGCCCTAGCCTCCCCACATCCCCCCACTCAGGGACCTGCCGGCCTTCACTCCTAGCTGTGGAGCGCTCAGGCACGGGGAACCAGCCCACCCAGGTTCAGTGGGGTTGGGGTGACTCACAAACCTGCCCCTGTGTCCCTCTGTGTGTGCTGACGACCTCTATGTCCCCAGGAGAGAGCAAGCCAGCCAGCTAGAGAGCGTGTGTCACCAAACTGGCCCCCGCCCCTGCCCCAGGCTGGGGAGCCGGCCCAGGCGCTATGGGGAAAGGGCCCTGAAACAATCGGGCTTTGTCTGCCCCCAGCACCCAGTGCCATGCTCCCAGCAGCTCCGTTTCCCAACCTCTCTCCCAGGAGGGCAGCAGCTGCATCAATAGCTTCCTTTTGTCCCTGTGGTCAGCCCTGTTGCAGCCCTTTGACAGCCAACCCTACCCTGCCTGGGTATTTCAGAACTCTTGACCATCCTGGTCTCCTCCTGTTTGCCCACCTCTGCAGTCTCTCTCTCCATGTGTTTGGGGGCCTCCGTGTCCCTGTCTCTCTCTCTTTCCTTCCCCCTGATGCTCTGACTCCTTCTGCTTGTCTGCTCCTGGGTCTTGTTGTCTCCCCCTAGACTTCCCCGGGGAGTACCTGTGAGTGCAGGGAGGGGAAGAGGCTGCGGGAGCCACTGGAAGCAGGATGGATGCACTGGGAGAGACGTGGATATAAGCTGGAATCCAAGAGCACATGGAAGCGACACGGGGTTATGATGAGACATAGGGGTGCCGGGAAGCTGCAGAGGGATCGGGCAGAGCTGGGGAGGTGCCTTTGAACTTGGGCCTGGAAAGCCATGTCAGGCGTGGGACAGGAGGAGAAGGTATGAGAACGCCTGGCCCTTGTGGGAAATGGTGGGCGGTGGTTGGTGTGGGCTGGAGGTTGTGGGTGTGTGTGGCCAGGGGAGGGACAGGAGGAAGGGCGCAGTGAAGCAGGGCATGGGGGTGAGATGGAAGATGCAGGGTTGGGGGGAGTCACAGAGGCTGGAGGGGCTTGTTGTGCAACAAGGCAAAGGCTGGGAATAAAGTCGGCCTCAGCACCTGCTTGGGCTGTTTCATTTTCTTGCATTGATGGCTCAGTCCCCCATCCCCACCATGAAGATCAATTTGGCATTCGACATACTCTCTGGACTGCCCCCCACCCCAACCCAGGCCCTTCACATTTAACCCACCCACCTCAGCCCGCATGTGCATTTACATTTTCTAGTAGCCACAATTTTTTTTTCAAAAAAAAAAAAAAAGACTTTAAGTGTCCTTACCACCAAAAAACAAGTATGTGAGGCAAGCATATGTAAAATAGCTTGGTTTAGCCATTCCACATTATATACATACATATGTCAAACATCCTGGTGTACCTCAGAAATATATGCAATTTGGGCCAGACGAGGTGGCTCACGCCTGTAATCCTAGCACTCTGGGAGGCCGAGGCAGGAGGATCGCTCAAGGTCAGGAGTTCGAAACCAGCCTGAGCAAGAGCGAGACCCCGTCTCTACTAAAAATAGAAAGAAATTAATTGGACAACTAAAAATATATAGAAAAAAAGTTAGCTGGGCATGGTGGTGCATGCCTATAGTCCCAGCTACTCGGGAGGCTGAGGCAGGAGGATTGCTTGAGCCCAGGAGTTTGAGGTTGCTGTGAGCTAGGCTGATGCCACGGCACTCTAGCATGGGCAACAGAGTGAGACTCTGTCTCAAAAAAAAAAAAAAAAAAAATTAAAAAAAGAAATGCATACAATTTGATTCAATTCCATTAAAAATCTAAAAAAGAAACAAGAGGGGTTAGTTCTCATACTTCGTTTAACTCAATCTGTCCAAAATATTATCAAATGAGATCAAAATAAGAACATTAGTAACAAGATCATTTGCCTTCTCTGGTTTTGGCATACAGAGTGTCAGAGTTCCCACGTGTTGTTCATGCCTGCAGCACATCTCAGTTGGAACTCATTTCCAGCCATCAAGATGCTTGAGCAGCCACCGTGCTGCACACTGGATAAAGCCACCCCTCAAATGACTGTTCTAGTTACAGGTTTGTGCTCAGGTCACGGAGCACACACACGCAGCGTATGAAATCTCCAGTCCTGGGTGAAAACCAACATACAGCAAGTAGGACTTCAATCCACACAGCCAGGTGCGTAAAAATGTAGTTTATTTTTTCCTAATTCAAGGTAAGTTCTGTTTTGAGCCCCAATTCTGTCTCCTGCAGAAGTAGCTCTGCCTACTTCTCTGTGTGTGTTCCAGCTTTCGAAATCATGCCAGGTTTCCCTGAACCGTGCTATGCCCTCTGGCCTCTGGGCCTTCTCCCATGCTATTCCCTCTTCTTAGAATGCTTTTCACACCTTTTCCTGGCAACAACGACTTGTCTTTCAAGTCTTTGCTTGGACATCACCTCCTCCAGGAAGACTTCCCAGAACACCACCCAACAACCTCCACCAGCTGTGGTTGGATTAGTCACTCTCTCACGTAGGTTCCCACAGCAGGTGCCTCACGTAATTGACCCTGGACCAGGGACACCTCATTGACATCCCCCTCTTCTGCTGGGCTGTGAGCTCCTTGAGAGCAGGCACCACGGCTGACTCACCCCTTTGTCCCAAGTACCCACACAGGACCTGGCTCAGAGGAGGTCTCAGGACAGGGGTTTGGAACCTGCAGGCTTAAGGCCACATGTGCCCTTCTAGGTCCTTAAGTGCAGCCTTTTGACTGAATCCAAATTTTACGGAACTAATCCTTCTATTTTTATTAATATATTTTGTTCATCTTTTATATTTTTATTATATTTTAAAATACCAAAGAATAAAATAAGTTGCAGCAAAATAATCCTCCCAGATTGACTGGCACAATGAGAACATTAGTAAGCCCTTGGCTAAACTGATGGCTACTATGCTCATGATTTGGTTCTAACTTCCCCCACCTGACTGGTGCCACTACCACACCAGGCTGGTTGGCGAGAGTTTGTGGGGGTCAAGTACACCAGTCTGTTATCAGCTTTCAACACTCTCAAACAGTGCACTGTGTCTCTGTTTGAAGTGGAATTTGTGAATAGTTGCACTGCTCCACTGTATTTTTAAATTCTGTCTGCTGAACAGCCCATCATGTCAAAGAAGACGAAGAAAACGCTGAAGGAAGAAAACAGATTTTTTAATGAGGGTTGAGAATTGCAATATTGTCTTGTTTCTGCTAAGGATAAGATGATTTGCTTGCTTTGTGACACTACGATATCAACATTAAAGAAATTTAATACTCATCAACATTTTAACGTTCATAAGGACCACAGATATTTTAAATTAGAGAGGGAGGCATGAAAGATTGTATTGCAGAAATGAAAAGATGAAAAGCAAAAGCAAAGACAATTCTTTCAAGCAGCAATAAGACCTGGAAATAATGCCACTGAAGCAACTTATAAAGTAGCTTATATACTTGGGAAAAAGGGAAGCCATTCAGTGATGCAGAAATTGTGAAAGAATGCATGTCAAAGTTGTAGGATGCTTAGACTCCGATAACGTTTCAAACTACAAACAACTGCCTCTTTCAAGGTGAACTGTAAGTGATCAGCAGTATGACTTAGCCTTCAACTTAACAGAGCAACTTCACGCAATACTTCAAAAGGAAAATATATATTATTCGATCGCTTGGGATAAATCAACTGATCCTACTGGCTTGGCACAGGTTTTATATTTCATTAGAGTCACAACAGAAGATTTTCTTTCCTATGAAGAGTTACCCGCTTTGGACACTCTTGCAAATGGATCACAGGGAATAGATGTCTTCAATGACTTTCAAGATACATGTCATGAAGTTGGACTGAATTTGGTAAATTTAGTGAATGTATGTACAAACGGTGCACCTTCCATAACAGGAAAACATGAAGGGTTTATTGCACACATTAAAAAAATGTATTAACAGATCCAGATGCTCTCATTTCTTTTCATTGTGTCTTGCATCAGCAAAATCTCTGTGCTAAAGCTATTATTTTAAGTGACACTTGTAACAAGTTTTAAGTATTGTTAACAATATTTGTGCAAATGCAACATGGCATCATCAGTTTCGTAACATGCTAAAGTGGAACTATGAGGTATTCAGTGTGGATTTGCGGTATTCTTCTAAAGTGCATTGGCTATTTCAGGGACAGATGTTAGCCAAAATTTTATCTCTGTGAGAACAGATAGTTAAATTTTATGAAGAACAGAATCAGCAACATGAATTATGGAAAGAAGATTTCTATAGGAGTGCAGCATTTCTGTGTGATGTCAAATCAAATCAAAACAACTTGAGTATTTCTTTGCAAGGTAAAACTAAATCTATATATGACATGTGGCAAAAAATCCAAGCATTTCGAAAAAAGATATCTTTTTTTCAAAACACTTCTTCAAAAGGAAATTTTGGATGAACATTTTCTCCAGTTAGCAAAGGTCATTGATGAGCAGGATGATATATGTGAATCATTGGAAGGATATGCAGCTGTTATTGATCACTAATTGGAGAATATAATGAAAGTTTCACTGACTTTGAGAATCATGACATCAAACTCAAATCAGCATTTCAGCGTCACCTGGTTGATGTCACCAAGGCACCTAAAGAAGTACAGATGGGATTGATTGGGAATTCAGTAGATGACATTTTAAAGTCATTGTTTGATGCTAAGAAAAGATCCAATTGAAATATGGAAAAATGCAGTAGAATACCCATGCCTACAGCAACATGCCTAAAAAATGCTGCAACTGCAGACCTCCATGCTGCAACCATTTATGCAAATGCTTTCCAACAAAAAGCAGACACAACAAAGTCATTAAAAGGTTAGTTAACTTTAAAATTAACAAACAGTTTTCATTTTTTTGAAATTGTTAAGTACAGAGCAGTTAGATTTTTTACAAAATAATGTACAGTTTTAAGTATTATCTAATTGAAGTTTCTTGTATGTGGCCTTATCTGATGACAGCTAAATTAATTCAGCCTTCCAACATGAAAAGGCTCCCCACCCCTGCCTTAGGAAATGTTGACCAAATGACTAAATGGCTCAATTATATCCACTCCCATTTTACAGATAAGAAAACTGAGGGTCAGAGTGGAGGAGTTAATTGGTCAAGGTCAAATGCCCGGGCAATGGTGGAGCCTGAGTTGGAACTCAACTTCAAACATGACAGTGGATGTGGCCCAGCTCTTTCTGATGCCACTGGGTCCACCTTCTGACAATATTGGGTGGGTGAAGGTGGGAGGAATTGTTGGGAGCCGTGTGGGGAAAGGAGGGAGGCGGTCGGTGGCAGGGAGTGAAGGAACTTCCAAGGGAGAGGATGACGTCCCTAACTCTACCCATTCTCCAGTGACCTTCATGGTTTTGCCATCTGTGTATGCTAGGGATGCTCATTTATGTGATATTTTTCCCCAAATTGACTTGCTCAGCAAAAGCATTCCATGAAGAAATTGTTTTATAAGGAAACCTCATGTGTCGTAAGCAGGAAAGAGTGCTAGAAGTCATAAATTATAAAAACCAACACTTCTTTAAGGCTTATGCTGTGCCAGACAACGTTCAAGCACATTCTGTATTTTCACTTAATCAAGTTTCATAATGACCCTGTGACTAGGTGCTCTTTCTCTCATTTCAAGGATGAAGGAAGAGTGATGGGGGAAGTAATGCCCTCAAAGGCAAACAGCTTGTAGGGGCCAGAACTGGGATTTGAACACAAGAAACCAGATTCCAGAGCTAGTGCGTTAACAACCACACTATGCTGTCTGCCCAAAGAAGAATGAAGTTGCTTTTTAAAAATTCAACATGAGTCCTATCTCAGTCACTGCAAACCAATCCACCTCTAGCTTACGTGTAGGAGGAGCAGAGGGGCAGGTCCAGGGACCTCCAGGCAGATTTAGTGCAAATGCAATGTTTTGATGCTTTTCAAGTTTTAGATTGAATACTGATTTGGCATGGCTTGCAGGAGAGCAGAGAAGTTGATGGAGCCTCATGGGGATGAGTGACTGAAAATACTTGATATTCTTTAAACTTGACATAGGCTCAGAGACAGACAGGGCTGGGAGTTAGGGCCCCTGGGTCTGAGGGAGGATGGGCTAGGTCCTGGACCCCTGTGTCTGAGGGTGGAGGGGCTGGGGGCCCGGACTGCTGTTTTTTGTGTGTTAGCCTCCTGCGTGCAGAGAGTCACAATCGGTGACTGGAGAATTTCTGCAATATGATGGCGGGGGTGGGGCGAGGGAGGGTTAGGAAAGATTTGGAGGGGAATGAGATAAGGAGAGGAAGGATGTTGGTGGGGAGGGAATTCTGGGAGAGAAACAGGAAAGACAGGTAGAAGGGTGAGTCTCGGTTGGAGAGGAATCCCTCTGTCAGCAGCATCGGAGGTGTGACTGCTGGGAGAATCTCTGATGGCAGGTGACTGGGGGTGTGGCTAGGCTCTGAGTCACAGAGGACTCCTCCCTCATCTCTCTTCCCTCCTAAAGGCCCCCTCCCTGCCTTCCTGGGGAGCAGGAGCCCACCTTTCCTGGTTCTCAGCGACTACCTTCCTCTGGCACCTGGGATGCTGACTGCTCACTTTTGGCAGGCCCTTGTGCGACCCAGCTGTTTTGTCTTCCTGATGTCCCCATCCCTCTGAAAACCTCCTCCCTCCCTCCCTGTTTGTCACCTGTCGGCATGTTCAGAAACACTTTCACACCCCTTTCCACCCTGATGAAATAGGCTTATTCTCTCCTCCCTCCTATCTTCCCTCTCTCCCTCCTCTCTTCTTTCTCCCAGTTTATAGATGAGGAAAACTGAGACCTGGAAAACAGACAGAGTCATGCCACTGGGCAGGGAGGCAAGACCAGGGCTCAAAACCAGGCACGTTCCCCTTTCTAGTCTTCCTCCCTCAAGGGTCTCCTCTCTCAGACCTTAGATACTCAGAGCTTTCCCACTTTTATTTTCTAGGTTATAAAAGCACACATCCACAGTAAAGTACGTGAAAGGAAAGAGACACCCCATGACTGCCCTGGGGACAGTCTGGGACATGGCCTTTCAGATTTTATTCTGTGGATATTTCATTTTACATGGCTAGGATCACAGACACAGTTTTGTATCTTCTTTTTGTCATTTAACAGCATATAGTGTAAACATTCTTGCATAACACTAACAGTTCTGCCTAAGTATTATTTTTTAATAGGTTCATCATACCCTTGTGCCAAACTGGTCTATCATTTAAACAATCAAACGCTTTGGAACATGTTCATTATTTCCATTTTTTTTTTTTTTGCTGTGATAAATAATGTTGTAATAAATTCAAACCTTGCTCCACACTTTGGATTTTTTTTTTTTCTAAGTAGGGTCTTCGTAGGATTAGTTACTGTGTCGGAGGCGGTGAATGAGGATTTCAGTTCACGTTGCCAAGCTGTTTTCCATAAAGATTGTACAAATTTCCAGGCCCAGTATTTGAGAGTGTTGGTCTCACTGAATCTTCACCAGCACTGAGGTTTTTCTATTTCTTTGTTTGTTTTGGTTTTAGGCCCTTGCTAATTTCATTGGTTTACAAACAGGGCATATTGATTGTTGAGGTTTTAATATGTCTTTGAGGAAAGGGAAAGTCAAATATGACTTTATAAGTCATCGACGTCCTTATTTCTGCGAATTTTCTGTTTGAAGCGCATGATTACTTAACTCTCGCTGGTGTATTAGCCATGCCTTCTCATGGTCTCATTTATCCACTTGGTGTACTTGCAGACTTGAGTGTAGACACCTGGGTCATTGGGTTGGCCACAAGGGAAAGTTCCCCAGGACACCAGACCTTGCAGGGTACCTTTGCACATCAATGGTCCCCCTGAGTCACCCTGGAAGGAACAGAACAGGAAATTAACTTTGGCTTTAGAGCAAAGTACCTGAGCCCAGCCCAGTCTCATATTCATTCTCAGTTATTAGCTTTTTTTCTGTCAGACCATGGACTTTACATCCCAGCCAATGAGAAGAGACTCATTATCTCTGGGGGACCAATGGGAGAGCAGGAATTAGTGCTATCATGCAAAGGACAAGCCAGGTTCTTTGAAGACATTGGCTTGAGCCCTGACCAATGGGACCAATCCCAGAGAAGGGGCAGGGCTTCCAGGATCAGAGCACAGGTTTACTTTCCAATGGGAAGGACTTTGCTTCAAGCCTGTGGGAGAAGGAACATTATCTGGGGGGCGGGGGAGGGGGGTGGGGAATGGATGCATGGATGGACGCCCCCTTGTGCAGGAAAGGGGGACTCCATGGTCTTGGAAACCAGGGGCAGGACTAATTACATCATATAAAGGGCCCAGTGCAAAATGAAAATTCAGGGATCTTTGTTCAAAAATTATTAAGGTTTTCAAGACTGCCCTGTGCAGTGGTGCACTCCTGTAAGCCCAGCTATAATCCCATCTGATCCTGAGGCAGGAGGATCACTTGAGGCCAGGAGTTCTGAGACCAGCCTGGGTGACATAGCAACACTCCATCTCACAAAAAGGAAAAGGAAAAGGGAAAAAGAAAAAGAAAGAAAGAAAGAAAAGAAAAAGAAAAAAAAAGGAATTTCAAGATAGCAACAGGAGAGTGTTAAACCAAACATGGGACGTTCTGAGTGTGGAGCTCTGAGTCACTGCAGAGCGAGCACATTCAGGAAGCCCGCCCTCCCAAGGGGGATATGGGAACCCCCCAATTCTCTAGAACAAGCATTCCGCTCCCATCACCTCATCCCTAACTCACACTATCCCACCTCCCTTGATTGCTGATGGTGCGAATGTGAGCAAAGAGGTATGAGAGAGGGAGAGAGAGAGAGAGAAGGTGAGAGAGGCAGAAGATGAGAGACAAGGAGAGAGAAAAAGAACAAAGAGAAAAAGTGTGAAATATCGTGAAATGAAATTTGGCATAAAGAGAGATGTGGGGCCGGGCGCGGTGGCTCACGCCTGTAATCCTAGCACTCTGGGAGGCCGAGGTGGGAGGATTGCTCGAACTCAGGAGTTTGAGACCAACCTGAGCAAGAGTGAGACCCCGTCTCTACTAAAAATAGAAAAAATTAGCCGGACATGGTGGTGCACACCTGTAGTCCCAGCTACTCGGGAGGCTGAGGCAGGAGGATCGCTTGAGCCCAGGAGTTTGAGGTTGCTGTGAGCTAGGCTGATGCCGCGGCACTCTACCCATGCAACAGAGCAAGACTCTGTCTCAAAAAGAAAAAAAAAAGTGGGAAGACTTTGTTCCAAAATAGAGGGGGATGAGGACAAAAGACTAGGCAGGGGGAACAAGGAGCAGGAGGAGAGACAGTGCTTTCTCCAAGATCCGGACAAGGACCAGGGTCCAGAGAGTGAGGCATTAGCTTTGGACACAAAGTCTCAGTATCTCAATAATTGCAATAAATAATACTTCAATGAAATACTTTAAAAAATCAAATGTAATACAAAAAACTTCCATGGTGACACAGTATCCCAATTTTAAATACTGGTGCTTGAGCCAAAAGGAAAATTCAGTAAGACTTATCTGCTCTGTATTTAAAACTATGATATTTTGTTCATTGTGGACTTTTTACATGAATCTTTATTTTTTAAATAGTGCATTAAAATATATTTCAATTCCTGAGTTTTTTGGCACCTGCTTAAAATTTTAAGGGGTCTGAGGCCAGGACTTCCCTTGCTCTCTGCGGGTCCTACCTTGACTCAGCTCTCTGCCCATCCCAGAGCCATGGCAGCCCCTGGATAAGCTCCTACTAAGCCCTAGGTGGGGAATTAGGCAGAGAAAGCTGAGGAGGCCAGGCCTGGGGGATGGTGAGGGCAGGCTCGGTGGTGCCTGGTCCCTGGGTCAGGCTCTGTGCCCAGAGCAAGCAGACAGGGCACCCAGGGCCAGGAGAAGGGGGGTTCTCACATTGCAGGCATTGGTCTCGGAGTTGGGGATGCCAGCACACAGCATGGAATCGCCCAGCAAGTCCTTGTACACCTTCTTGCAGTCCTTGGAGGAGATGAGCTTGACGTTGGTGCACATGAGCTCCGCGGGAAAAGTCACTGCAGGGAGGAGAGGGGAGAGCCGTCAACCTGCGACACCTGGGTACCGGTGGGGAGAGGATGGTGCCCGAATGCCAGAGGGGCTGTGGGGACAGGCTCTTGGGTCTGAGGGAGGAGTGGGCTGGGGGTCTGGACTCCTGGGTCACTGAGGCAACCTACCATCGGGGCTTGTGGTCGTGCCCCAGCCAGAGACGGTACACATGGTCCCAGGGGGCTCGCATCGGGAGGGCATGTTGACTTTTTTCACACGTGATGACAGCCTGGCCCGGCTATTTAGCTTCACAAGCATGAGGTCATTAACGTGAGTCTGCGTGGAGTAGCCAGGGTGGCGGAATGACCTTGAGGCCTTGATCTTCTGGGATTTGCTATCGCCCAGCTTGTCACCACCGACGTGCACGACATACTCACTGGGAGAAAGAGCAACTTTCAGAGACAGACACTGTGACTGAGAGAGGGGAACGGAGACCCAGAGACAGAAAAACAGAGCCCCAGTAGAGAGCTGGAGGTGCTGGCTGCACCCCCAACCTGGGGCGGCACCTACTTCATCTGGCAGTGGGCGGCTGTGAGCACCCACCGCTCGTTGACCAGCACGCCGCCGCAGTGGAGCTGACTGCCACTGAGCAGGGCCACCTGCCATGGGTGGGAGCCTCTTGGACATGGGGCACCACCAATAATCTTCTCCCCGCTCTTGTCACCCTGATCTGCACGGAGACATGAAGGAACATGTGGATAGCCTGCGCTGGGGGAAGGCTGAGGCGACAACCCGGGGATCCCCAGAGTCAGAAATGGAGAGAGACAGAGACAGCAAGAGATGGGGATGGAGAGAGACAGAGGGAGTCCACTCAGAAACCCAGGAGGAGCATCTCAACTGGGGCAATCACAGAGGCATGGAGAGATGCTGAGCGCAGGGGCGTGGAGGGGACAGAGACCCTGGAGCCGGCAAGAGCAGGAAGAGGGCCTGCGGCTCAACAATCCGGTCTGAGGTCGGAAGCTGTTTGAGAAGGGAGGATCCCTGACTCAGGGACTCCCCAGAGAGGGTCACTGAGGACATTGGGAGGCCCTCACCTTGTGCAGCAGTTCCCAGGGCTAAGCACAGCAGGAGGGTCTGCAGGGGCAGAAGTCGGGACCCCGCCATGGTGTCTTACTGACTCCCTCAGAGGCTGCCAGACAGGGAAGGTTTCTTCCACAGGAGCTGGGAAGGGGAAAAAGTCCAAGAAGCAGGAGTCCAAGCCCCCAGCCCCTCCTCCATCGGACCCAAGGGTCCAGGCCCCCAGCCCCTCCACCCACAGACATGGGAGTCCAGCTCCTCAGACTCCCAGGCAATCGGTAATCCAGGCTCCGGTCCTTCTCCTCCCCAGGCAACCCATACTTCTGAATCGCCAGTCTTTCCTCCCTAAGAGATCCCAAGTTGCAGACCTCCAGTCCCTCACTTCTCAGGACCTGGAGTCAGCTGTCTCGCAAGCATCACCCTCCTTTCCCCCAGCAACACACTCACCCTGGAAAAGGGCCCTTCTCACCTGGGAAGGTCCGATCTGATATAGGCTCCGCACTCCACTGGGGCTCGGGCTCCGTCGGGTCCGGCGCCAGTATCTCCAGCCCTCTGTAGGGCGGTCCTCTTATACCACCCCCGCGCCCGCCCCCAGCGCCCTCGGGTGCAGGCGGAGCCGGCTCTGGGACACCCTCTTCCTGCGTTTGCTATTATAGTTATCTGGAACTCCTGAGGCAATTGGCACCACTGTACTCTCTCTCTCCACCCCGGCTCCGGTCGGGCGGCACCGGCTACTTCACCCCCGCACATTCCGGCCCCACCGTCCCTCTGGCTGCTCCAGGGGGAGGACCCAGGCGCGCTGGCTTGGAGGGGCAGGGGCAGGATTCGAGGGCTGCAGCGCTCAGGGCACAGGGTTTGGCCTGGGTCCTCCTCTGGGGCCATTTTCTTGCCCTGGTCCCCTCAAGGGGAGGGGCCTCGACCCTGCACCCTCATTCTGAACAGCCCGTGGGAACCTGTCCAGGTTGGGTCTCAGCCGCGCCTTTGAGCCTGGACTCATGCTCAGCCCTAGTATACAGGTATAAATTAAAAAGAGAACGCTTTCCCTAACCCCATACCACTGAATGTTTACTGTTATCAATTTAGTCACAGTTGATATGGTCATATTTCATATTAGTCATATTTAGAACAAACGAATATGTTCTCACAGCCATTTAAATCATATTATAGGTAGGTTTCTCTCTACATATTATGTATTTATAACAAAAATGCCTGTACTGAATGTTACCTAATGTAACTTTTTTTACTCTACAAAGTGTCTTGAAAAAATTCCACCCCCACCCCAAATCAGAGAGATGTAGGTCAAAGGACACAAAGTAGCAAATATGTAGGATGGACTAGTTGAAAGAGCTGTACAACATGAGGACTATAGTTAATAATAATGTATTGTATTCAGGATTTTGGGTGAGTAGATTACAGCTGCTCTTCCCACAGGGGAGGAAAATGGGTAAGTATATAAGATGATGAATATGTTAATTTGTTCCACTAAAATAACCACTTTACTATGTATATGCATCATATAACATCATGTCGTATACCTTAATTATGCACAGTAAAATTTATTTTACAAAAGAAAGAGGAAACTTTTTTCCTCTTAGTACATTTAGATCATTTCTCCTTCCTTTATAATGGTTGTGGAATATTCCACACTATAGTTTTAACATGATTTATGTAATCCTCAAATTGAAGTACACTTGGGTAGTTTTAATTATAATAATGCTGGGATGAGCTCATTTCCACATTCATCTTTGCTCATTGTAGGCATTCAAAAAGTATCCCTTGAACGTAAACTCTGAGCCACAAACTGTTCTGGCTCTGGGGAACACGGCAGTAGCAAAACACATTGCTGCCTTCATAGAGGCTCTTGTTCTAGGGGGTGGAGATTGTCAATACAAAAATAAGTATATAAAATATAGGATTTGTTAGGTGGTGGCAAGGACCATGGAGGAAAATAAAAGCAAGGAAGGAGGAGGTCAGGGAGTTATTGGTTCCCACCCCCATCAAGGATCCCTGCGGTTATGATATTAGGAGTGATGGTTGGAGACATCCTATGTGAAGGTGACATTTGGGCAAAATCTTGGGGGATCCGTGTGGCTACTTGAAGATAGTGAGTTCCGGGCAAAGCCAGCAGGCAGGCGTGTTAGGCAAGGAGCTCACCTAAAGTGCCCCAGCAAGAAAGCCGTTGTGATCAGAGCTGAATGACCAAGGGAGACAGGGCAGCAATGAGGCCAGAAATATCATGGTACTAGGATGACATGGGACCTTGAAGGTGGTCCTTTCAAAGGACCAAGTAATTCATTGTTTGAATTACTTCAAGACAAATTCCTAAAATTGGAATTGACTTCGATCTCTAAATCCGACACCCAAATGGGATTCAACCCTGAGCCCAAACTTTATCTTAATCCTGACCCCTAAGCTAGTTCTGCCTGTGACCCACAGTAATAGACATTATTGTCACCTCCCCAAGCACTCACTCCTTCTGCCTTTCCAGCAGAGCCTCTGTTGTGTTTGGGTAGTGCTTTATGTTCATCATGACTGTAAGCTGCATTCTGCTTGCTGGGTTGGTTTAGAAATGGACATGTGAGGCAGTTCCAGCCAATCATGAGGGAGGGGAAGATCACTGAGGCACATCTAGGAAAGATTTCCTTATTTTCTTTTCTTTTTTTTTTTTTTGAGACAGAGTCTCACTCTGTTGCCCAGGCTAGAGTGCCATGGCGTCAGCCTAGCTCACAGCAACCTCAAACTCCTGGGCTCAAGTGATCCTCCTGCCTCAGCCTCCCGAGTATTTGGGACTACAGGCATGCGCCACTATGTCTGGCTAATCTTA
>CAUYRT010047739.1:0-40962 GCA_963574885.1 Lepilemur ruficaudatus
ATATTTAGTTGGCAAATCAATTTCTTTCTTTCGTTAGTAGAGGCGGGGTCTCACTCTTGCTCAGTTTGGTCTCGAACTCCTGACCTCGAGCAATCCGCCCGCCTCGGCCTCCCAGAGTGCTAGGATTACAGGCGTGAGCCACCGCGCTCAGCCTGTTTCATTCCATTTGTTATCCTTCTTTTCTCTCTTGCTTTCCCTTTCCTCCTTCATTTTTTCCCATTTTTCCCTCCCTTTTACCCTCTCCTTCCCTTTCTTCCTACCCTTTTACTTCCTTCTTTCTTTTGCCTGTATTTGTTTATTTGAGCATTTCTCCCAAGATATTAAAGCTTTTAACCTATTGTTTTGTTTTCCTTCCTTTTGCACCATAACCATTAAATAGCTTCATTTAAAAACAAATGATCTCCCCTCTCACAGAATATGATTGTTGGTTTTGAGTATTTCCTTTTTCGGGCCATGCTAAGAGCAACTGGACCTTCTGCCTTCACTGAGCCTTGATAAATTTTCTAATAGCCTAGATTCCCTGGAACTCTCCCACCCATGGGAGCTCTTGGCTGTCATCTTGCTACTTTAAGACCCAGGCATTTTGGGGTTTGAACCTTGGTTCTCAACACACTGATTCTATGATGTGGGATGAGGTGTCTGAATTCTCTCAACCCTAGTTTCTTCATCCATAAACAAGATGCCATGATGTTTACTTCATAGCATACAAAGCATTCTCTCTGACTTTGGTTACTGCCATCACTTCTGCTTTGTTTATAACCCAATTCTCAGTTTCTGACCTTACTGGACCCCAGGCTCCCTCCTTCACTGCGCTGGGATGACCTGCCTGTGTTCACCCATCCGGTATTAGATCCAGGTGTGTCTGCTGCCTTGGCATCCATGTCCCCATCAGAGCATCTGAGCTCCACTCCTCTCCACCCCTTCAGCCCCCACAGGGTTCCTGGCTCTTTTGTAATCTGTGCCCTGCACAATGGGGGCCTGTAAACCAGGAAGAGTCATTTTAATTAAGGAGATCAATAATTCTTCCCCTGTTTTCTCTCAGCACTCATCAGTTATACAACACCTATCCCAAGGTATATTTAGGCTCCAGATTAATCCCTTCCTGTTTGGGAAGATTTAGAAATCCTAGGCATCAAGGTGCTTAAAGCTTTAGGACCTAAAGTCAGAAAGTCTGGGCTTCAAATCCTGGCATTGCCATTCAGTAGCTGTATGAATTTGGAGCATTTTAACAGTTTTGAGCCTCAGTTTCAATCCCACCTATTTGTCTAAAAGTGGTGGTTTCCTAATAGAATAAGCATGGACTGGGGCATCAGAGACATAGATGCAAAACCTCGTCTCTACCACTTACGGTAGAACAACTTTGAGAAAAATCTCACTTTCCTTCTGCTTCTGCTTCCTCATATATAAAATGGGGATACTAATGCCTAGAGGACTGTGGTAGAGACTGCCGAGGTAAGTTGAGCTCTTTTCCATGGCACCTTGGATGCGATCAGCTGCTTCAGGATGAAGTTGAGCATCCTCTTCCCAGCCACGGGCTGCCAGAAACTCACTGAAGTGGATGATGACAGCAAAATTCTAACTTAAGGAGAAGCGTATGGCCACAGAGATTGCTGCCGACACTCTGTGTGAAGAGCGGAAGGGTAATGTGGTGCAGAACTGGTGGTGGGCATGATGGGCGAGGGGTCCCCATGAAGCAAGTGCCCTTGGCCACAGCTGTGTCCACCTGCTGCTGAGTAAGAGGAACTCCTGTTACAGACCAAGGAGAAGTGGAGGAAGGACGTGCCCATCTGTTCCAGGTCGGTTGTGGATGCCAATGTGAGTGTTCTTGACTTGGCTGTTTATTTATTTTTGAAGGAGAAGGATATTCCCGGACTGACATACTACTGAGCCTCGTTGCCTGGGGCCTGAAAGAGGTAGCAGAGTCTGCAAATTTTCCATCTCTCTGAAGAAGATGATGTCCACCAGTGTGCCGTGGAGAACCTTGAACGAAGGACGAAAGAAACCCAGGTGCAAAGGACTCAAGTCTTGTCACCCAACGTGTCCTGCAACACATATGTCAACATCCTGCTCTGAAGAAACAACATAGTTAAAAAATAAGGACAGGCGGAAGAATATGATACAATGTAGCGAAGACACCGACAAAGGCCAAAGAAACGCAGAACACCAGGAACAGATGGCCAAGAGATGGAGGCTGTTCTCTCTCAGTGCTTGTACCTCTAAGTCTGAGTTCTGTCAAAAATAAGATGCTCTAAGAGTAACAAATAAATGAGATAGGACATTTTAAAAGGATTACATAAGATAAAAATCTATGAATACGTTTACCTACAAAAGGCTTTGCAAATCTTATTTCTAGCTCTGAGAAGGATGCCCTCACATACGGCTAGTCTGTGTTTGAATGAGTCAAAGAAGGAAAGAAGATGGAATCTCTTTGTTCGATCTGCTTTTCACGGTACTTCTGGCTTTACTGGGTTTCTCTGACTTTCTCTAGTTCTCATGCCATTTCTCATGCATCGCACCTGGGACTCTCTTCTTCCTCTCTTCTTTCCTAGGGCAGCTGTCCAGCCCAAACCAATAAACAACAACAAAATCATTGGTCTTTAAATCGCTCTTGTTCCTGTCTGCTGTGCTGTTTCCAAGTTCAGGTTCTTTTGCCTCAGGTTCTCCTCTGCGAGAGACACAACTCACACATTTTGTGTCCTCTGTGAGGCAGTGCGGGGTAGCCGCGTGTGCCTGAAAGCCCACTCTCGGCTGGAGCTGGTCCCAGAGACAAGCTGCTTTCAACGCTAGGGTGGCTGCCGGACGTGAATCTTTTGACAAGTCTGCCAATGGATTGGGGAAGCTGTGTGGGCAGGGAAGAGCTCTGAACAGATCTCTGCGTTTCTGTTCAAGATGAGCTCGCAACCAGTGCCAGCACAGGGTGCCTTTAGCATCTGTGATGGTTAATTCTATGTGTCAACTTCACTGAGATAAGGGATGCCCAAATAGCTGGTAAAACAGTGCTTCTGGGTGTGTCTGTGAGGGCGTTTCTGGAAGAGATTAGCATTTGAATCAGTGAACTGTGCAAAGAAGATCTGCCCCCACCAATGTGGGTGGGCATCTTGCAATCTGTTGGGGGCCCAAATAGGACAAAGAGACAGAGGAGGGGTGAATTCACTCTCTCCCTCTCTCTTCTTGAGCTATGGCATCCGTCTTCTCCTGCCCTTGGACATTAGAGCTCCGGATTCTTGGGCCATACGACTCTGTCTTGGAGTCACCCCTTCAGTTCCTCTCGTTCTCAGGCCTTCAGACTTGGACTGAATTATAGCACTGACTTCCTAGTTCTCCAGCTGGTAGATGGCAGACCATAGGACTTCACAGCCTCTGTAATTGGGGGAGCCAATTTCTTTTCATATTAATAAATCCCTTGTTATACTGTATCTCTATATAGTCTATTGGTGCTGTTTCTCTGGAGAACTCTAACACAACATGACACTGCTTTCAATCATTAAGAGAAAATCCCTACTTGGAAACCTAGGACATTTGTGCCTCAGAAGGCATTCCCTTCTGACTGCGGATAAAGAGTGTGAAGAATAGATCTCTACACGCAAGGAAAATGTGCTTAGAAATGCTCCCCAAACCTAAACATTGCCAAACAAAAAGACCGTTTAAAGAACAATATTGGAAATTAGCTTCTGTTGGGAATATATTCTATCTCCATTTAGAATCTCAAAATGTCACAGCTAAATAGTCTACACTCAAAATTATTCATTCCATAAGTGGTAGAGGCCAGATTTTGCATCTATATCTCTGACGGCCCAGTCCATTCTTATTCCACTAGGAAACTACCACCTTTGGAGGTGCAAACTCAAAAACCAGTAGGAGGCAAGCACATAACTTGTGGGGCAGAAGTGCCTGGTGGGGACTGTGGCATCAGCAGAGGGCAGACATCTCAATGGGCAGATGCAAAGAAGCAAATCTGCTTCTGGTGAATGTGTTTTGATGCTGAGTGTTGTCAGATTCTCTGGTTTGTTAGTATATGTGAAATCCTTTTAAATATTTGTAACTGATTAAACAAACACTCTGTGGGCTCAGTGGTTGCTGTTTTGTAATTGCTAATCTAGTTAATATTCTTTTTTTTTTTTTTTTAAGAAAACTGAGTCTCAGCAATGAGAAGTGACAGTTACACAGAAAGTTGTTGGAGACAATTATTTTAGAGATGCTTGATAGTAAGGCTTTAGTCCAAAGTTCATCAATGAAGACAAGTCCATGGCCACTCAACCCCTAAAAATATACTGATGGAACCTAGGTGTGGTAGATTAAATAATAAATCTTAAGTCCTCACTCCCCTTTAAATAGCACTGTTATGTAGAACCATGCCTTTCCCATGGCCTTGTGATGGGTGGAGTGTTTTTGTCCATCCTTGACTTTGTGTTTGACCTTGTGATATGTGCTGGTCAATGGGATGTTAGTGGACACAGCCCAAGGAGAGGCTTGAAGTGTGCTAGGATGGTTGGTCTTGTTCTCTCCTGCCATCATTATGAGGAGGACATGTCCCATGTAGATGCTAGTACCAGAAGAATGTGACACCTGAACCTAACTCGCAACCTGGAGTTAAGTCAAATGGAGGAGTTCAGATAAGATTAAATAGACCCCAGCCAGTCTGCTGATGAGCATGAACTAATACTTATTTTTATATGCTGCTGGAATTTTTGTGGTTGTTTGTCATGTAATGAGAGCTGATGAATAAATACACTGAGGACTGTGCTCCTATCCAACCCAGGGGAAATTTATATCCTTTATGGAACTCCAATTACCACCTCCTCCACACAAGACATATAACAACATACCACACAAGACATATAACAACATGCCACAGTCTGGGTGGCTTAAACAACAGAAATTTATTTTCTCACAGTTCTGGAGGCTGGAGTCTGAGATCCAGGTGTTGGCAGGTGTAGTTTCTCCTGAGGCCTCTCTCTTCACCTTGCAGATGGCCGCCTTCTCCCTGTGTGCTCACGGGGTCTCTCCTCTGTGCACATGCATCCCTGGTGTCTCTCTGTGTCCAAATTTCCTCTTCTTATAAGGACACCAGTCAGATTGGAATAGGGCCCAACCTAAGGGCCTCATTTTAACTTAATCACCTCTTTGAAGGCCTTATCTCCAAACACAGTCACATTCTGAAGTACTGAAGTGAGGACTTGAACATACAGATTTTGAAGGGGACACACTTCAGCCCGTAACATACAGGTTAACATTTGACTAAGGTGACCATTTCTTGTCCAGACCCAGGCACATAGGGAGTGCTAAAATGCCAAAACGCATCAGATGCGGAGATGACCTGTGTAAACTAGGGCTGGATAAATGGCCGGGCCATGTTAGTGGTGCTGGTGGTGGGGGACGTATTCAGCCTTCCTCAGAGGGGACCAAGGTCTGTTCCAACTGTCCTGGCTACTCTTACAAAAGCTTGTCTCAGCTCGCAGGCGGACGTGTGAAAGCCTCAGCTGACCAAGGTGAGCAAAGATTTAATTAACCTCCTAGAACACCACCCCTCTGCCCCCCTGGAGACCAGCCCTGTCCGCTCTGTCACTTTTGCCTGTTGACTCCGACCCCCGTCACCTGTCCTCAAAAGTTTGTTATGCACACAGGCCTGGTCCCTTGTGCAGCCTTTGTTTTTTTGCTGCATAAACCTTAAAGTCAGACTCAGTAGCACTTTGCATTTGCCACGAAGGTCTAGTAACACCTGCAAGCTCTATGAAGTCTACTAAAGATTTCCCTTAAAGAATGAGAAGAACGTTCCCCTCACTCACCCCACCACTGAACACAATCTAATTTAAAAAATCACAATAGATGATCCTTTTTCCTCCTTTCTCACAGGTTCTATCTCTCATACTTTGACACCCTCCCAAATTCTGATGCTGTTAGGTGGCAACCCCCATGGAACGTTTAGTCCAGCCTTTCTCTCTTCTCATTCAGTGAACCCACAAAACCAGCCCCCTTCTCTCCATTGGGGTAGCTGGGACATGGGTGAGAAAGGCAATTGTTTACAGACCCTGGGAATGACTCAAAGGGAATGCTCGACATCACTAGGACACTTTTCAGGGGATGGCCGATCACATAGCAGTGGTGACAGTGGAATGAATATTGGGCAGACACCTAAAGCTAGAACATCAGGAGTACACAGGGCACCTTTCTTGGTGCTCCAAGTGGGTCATGGGTGTGACCATCCCCTGCAGAGCACAGGTGAGCCTGTGTTTATAGAAGTGGCAAAGATGTGGCTTTTTTTGATGCCACCATTAAAGATCATGCCCAGTGTGGCTTGGTGTTCCATGTTATTGGATTGCCAGAAACAACTGAAGACTGTTTTTGCCTTTTCTCAGTAACAGCGACTCTTGGGTTGGCCTGCCCTTCAGAATCACGTGGGCAGCTTTTGAGATTCCTGATGCTCTTGTAGTACTCCTGACCGACTCAACCAGAATCACTGCAGGTGAGAGGCAGGCATCAGTATTTTTCATGGCTCTTCTGATGTTCCTTGTGAAACAAAGTTTGAGAACTAGTTCACTAGATTCTGACTACTCAGTGGTCAGTGGCTCAACAGCCGTGTGCTCCAGTGGGAGCTTGTTAGAGATGCCAAATCTCAAGCCTACCCCAAACCCAAGGAATCAGAACCTGTGTTTTATCAAGCTCCTGGGTGATTCCTGCCCATGTTAATGTTTAAGGAGCACTGAGCTGGATCAGCTGCTCTCACCTTTGGCTGTATGTCAGTCACATGGTGCTGTACCGATCCCACTCGCTCACAACCATAGGAGTGAGCAAAGGACTTAGGATTTTTTTAGATCTCTGCAGGTGATTCAAATTGAGAACCACAGCTCCAGGCCCTAACATTTCTCTCTGTCTGGAGCACATCTTCCCAGCATTTGAATGGATCTTTGAGCTATGGTGTCACCCAATGCCACTGCACCAGCCAGCAGTGATGCCTCGTCGGAGTTGTGCAGAAATTGCAATTTGGGCTTCTCTCCTGCATTAGTGCTGCCTCATGTGTAGAGTCACTGTAGCTGGTGGGACCTGGACATTCTTGAAGTGAACCCTAAGAGAGGGTCAAAATGAATGTCAAGACATTTCAGTAGGAATTTTGAGGAAAAGGCCTGCCAGAAGGAGATCTGGACTTGCTCCCTCCTGTTGAATTTTCTTAGCCACACTCTATAAATAATACCATTTTTGCTCAATAATGTTAAAATTAAATAAATTACATGCACAACAATATAAGTGTTATGGGTTGAATTGTGTATGCCTAAAAATAATAAAGTGTTAACCTCTAGTATCTCAAAATGTGATCTTATTTGGAAATAGAGTCTTTATAGAAGTAATCAAGTTAAAATTAGGTCATTAGGATGGGGCCTAATTCAACAGGACAGGTGTCCTTATGAAAAGGGGAAATTTGGACACAGAGACAGAGGGAAGAGATGTGAAGAGACACAGAGAGAAAATGACCATGACTGTATGACTACAGACATTCATCTACAAGTCAAGAAATGGCAAGTATTGCTGGCACACGCCGGGGGCTAGGAAGAGGCAAGAAAGGACTCTCCCTTAAAGCTGTCAGAGAGAGTGTAGCCTTACCAACACCTTGATTTCAGCCTCCAGGTCCCTGAGACTACAGATTTCTGCTGTTTTAAGCCACCTAGTTTTTGGTATTTTGTTACAGCAGCCCTAGGAAACTAACACAAGTGAGATTAAAACTGAATTAAAGTGACTTTCTCCAAAATGAATCTAAAGGAGGAAAAAAAAGAACAAAAACTGGAAGAGGAAATTCTAAAACTGAACGGCTCTTTTGAAAGATTCTTTTTACTGATAAATTTAAGTACACAGATGCTTAAGATAAAAAGCTGAAGAGCTTTTTGCTTAAAGATGTAATATTTTGCAGCAAGCAATGAATGGAACTTAACTCAGAGCTGTTTGTGGAAATGTGTTTTCCCCTTAGAAATCATTAAAACATACATTGTTGCTCTTTATGCTAGTTTTATGACGCGTGTTGGAATTCCAAATTAAATAATGTTTAGATGTTTATGCGCCAAGAATTGTTTCTCAAGGAGAGCTCAGAATGGGCAGAAGAGTATCTGTTTTATACTGAGGCGGTGAATCTTTACTCAATGGGCAAAATGTATGTTACAGTAGGGTTTTATTACAATATCAAAATATTTTGACAGGCAAAAGACTATGAATACAGAAAGACCTTTGTAGTCTACAAACCCTCATAGCAAGCACATTTGCCAAGAAGTTAGACACTGCTTTTCAAAACATATTCATGTCTTTTGTTTCATTCTTTGCTTCTGTGCCGTTAAACCTGGCAGTGCTAAATCCAAGGGACCTAGAAACCTTTTCATATCTCCCCTCCCGAGAACCACAGATGAAAGTGCCCATGCTAACTTTGCTGAGCTTTTTCATCAGCTCCTGAAGTTTCTACAAAAGCATGTTGCTGACCAGGAAACTGGGTCAGGCAATTGTTCTGCAATAAAGATGATCTTTTGAAGTGTCTCAGCAGCAGCCTAACTTTAACAGGAGTCCCGTGGATCATGCTCTTCACAAATTGAGCTTCAGGTCTCAGGTATTATTTATCTTTCTTTAATAACAATAAAAAAAATCTTGCTCCCCCCTTTTTTTTTCTCCACCTGCTTCTGGGCTTTCTGATTGATGAACCTATTCACTTAAACAGAGAGCTTTAAAAAATGCTTTAAAAAACACAACCACTTCTTGAAATATATTTGCCAAGA
Organism: Lepilemur ruficaudatus; assembly: GCA_963574885.1. Classification (NCBI taxonomy): domain Eukaryota; kingdom Metazoa; phylum Chordata; class Mammalia; order Primates; family Lepilemuridae; genus Lepilemur; species Lepilemur ruficaudatus. The sequence goes on from CAUYRT010047739.1 coordinate 8,748, forward strand.
GAAGCTACCTGGAGAAACCCGGAGAAGCTCACACGTGTGAAATGCTGGCATAGGACGCCCACCACTGACTTGGGCAGAGGCTCTAAGAGGTGCTTTGACTGCAGTTTGAACAGGATCTGATCTTTCAAAGTCAAAGGTATTTTCCAGTCTTGGGATTTCCCACCTACCCCCAACAGAGGCATTTTCTCCCTTAATTCCTCAATCGGGGAAGAAATAAGTTGTGGTTTTATTTTGATTTAAACTAACATCATTAGCATATTCAGAATGAAATATGTGTAACTCATCAGATCAGATACCCTTTAACGGGGACATGAATTATGAATCAATGAAAGAAGCTGTCACCAGCTATGTTTACCTTGATATTAATAGCATAAGCAGTCAGCGTTGGAAGTAGCTGGGGCACATTTTCCATTAAACCCATCTTGTCCTTCAGGAATGAGATAGAGAGAGAGGGGAGACAGGTGAGACTGGGCTGAAGTGATGGAGGGATGATAGTATTTATGAGGACTTCTTTTAACATCCGATGGAATTCAAATAACTCACTTGTTTGGCCCCAGATGATGCAGGTCCACTCAGATCGTGCAACGTTAGCAGAGACATTGTCACTAGTTCAAATTTCAGTGTCCATAAATAAAGTTTTATCAGAACACAACCACAACCATTCCTTTATGTAACGCCTATGCATGCTTCTGCGAGTCAATGGCAGAGTTGATTAATTGTAGCAAAGTCCATAATGCCTAAAATATTTACCATTTCCTTCTTTATAGAAAAAAGCTCTCAGACTCCCTATATATTAAAATATATGCATTTATATATGTACACATATGTATATGCACATATATGTATATTTACATATATGTATGTGTACATATATGTAAATATCTCTCTATGTAAAATTTTCCTTTAATACAAAAGCAAACTTTTTTCCTGGCAGCATTTCTTGTAAGCAAAGTTAATATAAGCACTGAAGTGTAGTATCTGCACATCTCTATCTTCTTATTCAATTTTCATAGGTAAAAACAACACTGCTCAGATGCACAAGGAAATGTTTTATTCTACTATGTGCTTACCTTGATAAAACTCACAGTGCTCTGTATTTACTCTGCCTGGCAGGGCAGTATATTCACTGGAAGTCTAGGCCATAATGGTACCTGGTATTCCTGCAATAGCAACGTGAAAAGTGATGTAAAATCATTAGTAGTAAATATTCTCAGGTCTTAAACTCCCATCTGGGGTGGTGGAATTCATTTCCTATCACCTGTAGTTAAAAAGGGACTTAAGTTCTGGCTTTTAACTCAGGGGTTATTTAAGCTGTGTTTTAAATGAATATTCAAGGAAGGGCTTAAAGAACATTACTTCCAGTGGGAGCACTTTGATCCTAGAATTGCAGAAGATCCTTTAATTTAATTTTTATAAAGTGACTAATGGGAACCTGGAGGTAGCCAACTCAACTTAATTTATCAGATGTGTCTCGGATAGTGTGATATAATAAAGAATATTTGTAGTCTTTGTTCCTGGTTCTTGGCACAGAGCTTCAAATATCCCTTAGAATTTTCCTGATAGGAGTGTCTTTCGTTATTCACAATGAGCTCCTTTCCACTATAAATTTATGTTAATGAGGTGACTCACGGTGGGTCCTCTGATAGTTGTAAGGGAGGGGCTGTCCAAGCCATGAAGACCAAGCAGATGATCAGACAGTTGGAATTTTCAGCCCCAACTCCTGACCTCCAGGGAGAGAGGGGGCTGGAGACTGAATTCAAACACGTGGCCAGTGATTTGGTCAGTTATGCTATGTAGTGAAACCTGGGTAGTGAAACCCATGCAGTGAACCGTGAGCCTCAGAGAGTTTCCAGGTTGGTGAACACATCCATATACCAGGAGGGTGGCGTACCCTGACTCCATGGGCATGGAACCTCTGCTCTCCTCTCTCCTCAGGCCTTAACTTGTTGTCTCTTCCATTTGAGGCTTCCTGAGTTGTATTCAATATAATAAACAGCTATTGTAAGCACGGTGCTTTCAGTGAGTTCTATGAGTCATTCTGGTAAGTCATCCAATCTGAAGGCAGCTGTGAGAACCGTTAAATTTGCAGCTGGCTAGACAGAAGTGGAAGAAGCTTGAGGACACCTGGAACTTGCAGTTGGCATCTGAAGAGGGGGCAGTCTTATGAGACCAAGCCCCTTACCTGGGGAGTCTGCACTCATTCTGGGAGCTTAGTTGGAATTGAATTGAACTGCAGGACACCCAGTTGGTGTCAAGAATTGTTGCTGAAATGCATATGGTGACTGTGGGCCAACACTAAGTGCTGAGGACAGAGAGATGGATGAGGCGATGCTCATTCTCAAAGAGTTCACAACCTGGCTGTGCAACTTCCCAGCATTTTGAAAATGTGATCTTAGCATAAGAGGGTAAATCTCCTCTCTCAAGGAGGGATGTGAGGAGTGAAATGTAAGGCAAAATCAAAAGGCCCTTGGTTTAAGTGTTTAAAATACACTGTGGCCTGTGAAGACTGCAGCTCTGTTCCACAGCCACCCCAAGGCTGTATGGGTGCCAAAGCCCATGATCTATTTGTTATCGAGTTTGTGTTCCTGGGATATTTTTCAGGTTTGTAACTTTAGGGGTATGACTATTGTTCTGTGAGGGGCTTGTAGTGGGCAAAACCATTTGACGCTAGGAAATGAGGGAAAGTTTTTCCCAGATTAAGTGGATCCATAAGCCCTCATTGGGGCCATTTATTCACTGGGACTCAGAGGGTGTCTGAAATCATTTGTGTCATCTGTGAAGTAATTTGTAAAGAGCAATGTCTTTCTAGTGAGAAGCTGAATGTTTCGGCTTAAAAGCAAACCGAGTGGATTAGTTATCATCACAAGCAGGGAACTGAGAGCCAAGAGGTATGGCCCTGGACCTCCTGTTTGGAGACAGGCAACAATGTTAAGTCAGTTTCTAGTGCAGGATGTAGAATTGAAGGGGGAAGGAAGGGGAGCCAGGAAGGGCGGAGATGTTGGATAGAGAACAAAACAACCACAGCAACAACAACAAAGCTGCACAGAAGGGTTGGAAAGGGAATTGTAACGGTACTATTCTAGCTATTTTAAGCAAAAAAAAAAAAAATTAATATCAGGACTTATGTGCTTACAAAACTGTGTTGGGCTGGAGGAAGTGGGCTCCAGACTGGATGTCCCAGTAATAACTTTCAACCCAATGTTGCAGAAATAGCGCAGCCAAGTAGCAGCTGCCTCTGCCTCCCTCAGGGCTGGGGACTCCGAACATCACTGGCCCCAGCGCCGGCTGCAGGACAGCAGCACTCTGGCTGCAGTCTGGGACTGAGGAAGGCCACACATGCCCACAAGAACCTCACTGGCACAGTGGGTGCTGCCCCAGCCAATTCCTCTCTCTATATTCATTCCTCATTTAATTCAGTGCGAGTTACTGGAGAACCTGTCACGTCTGCAGCCCAGCTGCAAGATCATTTGGGGAATGCAGTTGGTATCTTTCTAACTTCTGTAGTACAGATGGAATGGAGCAGATGTTGAAGGAATGAACCAATCAACTGCATCTTCCATGGGTTGGTGAAGGGGTACCCAGACATTAGGACTTCTTAGTTCTATTGCCATAAACTTGTACTGGAGTAACTTGGTCATTTTTATGATCTTGAAAGTTTAGGACCACTACTGAAAGATGTGCAAAGGATGGGATTTCAGTCTACATCTGAGGTAGAGTTTACAAGGAGGAGTAGGGTATTTTCTGGGGCCCTGCATGCTGGTCGTTAGCAGCAGAAATAATCTCACACGGAGCAGGGAAGAGGGGAAAGAATTGAGACCAGGTTTGTAATGATCTCTTTCCACCCAGAGGTGTTAATCCTGAAGCTGTCCTCTGCTTCCATGCCAGATGGATTTAAATTGTTTTAATAAAGAGGCCACTACACACTTACATGTATGGATGTGGCCTGTATTCAGAGCAGCAAGTCAAACTTCCAGCAGCTGAACAGTCCTTTGGAGAAATTTAAACCCTAGGCACATTTACTGCAATAATTGAATAATTGCTATATTTATGCATGAGCATCTTGTACATTCATCTATCATCTTCATGGTCTTTCATTCTCATTCATTTAACAAACATTTATGAAGCACTTACTATGTGCTATGCACAAGGGAAATGAAGACAAAAGATCAGTTCCTGACCTCGAATTTCTCAGTTCAGTGAGAGATAATGAAAACTAATATGCCAAAACAATGCAGCATTATTAAACGATGATTAGTATGGAGAATTTACAAAGAGTCAGGTGCTATGCTCAGTCCTTTACTTGTGGTGTCATTTAATCTTTGTTATAATCTTTGAGTATGATACTATTCATATCCCATTTTATATATCCCATCTGAGGTGCAGAGACGTCAACAACTTGCTTGAGTTAACTCAGCTAGTAAGCAGCTGGAGGGTGGTTGGGACCCTGCTGGAAGACTGCAGAACTGAGCTCTTGGCCACCTGCTGAGCTGCAGACACAGGTGAAAGCACTAGCCCTTATCTTTCATTCAGTCTCAGGAAGCCAATTCAGAGAATTGACCCAGAGTGAGCAGATACAAATGGTCGCTTTAGGTGGAGCTAAAGAGAATTGGCCAGGCAAGCAAGTAAGAGCCCATTTTTGGGTAGAAGGATAAGTATGAGTGCATGCCCAGTAGTTTGAGAGCATGGCACATTTGGGGACCTACAAATAGTTCTGTATGGTACAAAGAGTGGGGTTGTATTAAGGACTGGTGAGAAGGTGTCTTTGTGAGCCTTGGCAAGGAATTGTAAGAAAGATTAGAAGGCATGGAAGGTTTTTAAGAAGATGAAAGACAAGATCCTTTAGAAAGACACTCTGGAAGCATCTTATATGCAGGGCCCTGTTCTTAGATCAAGAATTCCTCAAACAAAAGCAAGCTCATTACCTGCTATTCCTTGGCAAGGATTCAGTACCATACAGGTTGAATGTTAATATTAATACAAAACACCTTGATTTTAAAAAATCACTAAAGAACTCAATCTTCCACTGATTCCTTTCTAGCACTAGTCAAAAACGCTGAGATCCAGGGAAGTCTGAGAAAGATAAAACAGTGAGCATGACTTTCCATTCTCCACTCTCTGCCCGCTGTAGCCAGTTGAATTGGGCTCGTTATGATTTCTTTCTCCCATGTGGACACTGAGGTGTGTTGATGAGATCTGGGTTGTGCTACCCTCCGCACCCATTCTCAAAGCCTGATGTGCCCAAGCTTCTTGCTCCTCTCTTCTAAGATCCACTGGTTAAGAGATACTCTCCCGCAGCAACCTATGGATTCCAGATGGCTATTATTAAGGCAGCTTCAGGAAATGAACAGCTCATTCCAGTTCTCCATGCAAATAGAGCACGAGAGACCTGGGATTTGATAAATGGCAAAGGGGGAGGGTCTATGGGAAGGCAGTGCCGTGCAGGGGTCAACCATTCATCTTCTGGATTCAGCAGTACACGAATTCAAACACTGGCCTCAGCAGCAGTGTGACCTTCGTGTAAGATACTTAACCTCTCTCTAAGCCTCAGCGTCTTTATCCATGTGGGGGAAAAAGTGGCACCTCCTCCACAACCTGTGGGGGAACAAAGGAGGCAATCTATGTAAACGATAAGCACAGTGCCTACCACAAAGTAACCCCTCAATAAAACATTTGCTTATTGTTGCTGCTGTTGTTGTGCACAAAGAAGGAAACAGCAGGAATGGACAGAATGCGTGCTCTCCCAGTCTGACCCAGACCAGGACCATCGCAGGCTCCTGGCTTTCCTTCCGTCCCCTAGAAAAATGTGGACAACAGTGGGGCTACTGCGGGAGATGTCCCTCGGCCCATTTCTTGACTAGGCTTGATCCAATCCCACTCTTCTGTCCATTCAAAGTCAAGTGGGTTACTGGGCTCACAGCACATTCTCTGAGGGCGGTGCTGCCTCTGGCAGTTCCCTCCTCCCAGCCCATCGTCCTTTTATGAGACTAAGCCAGGTCCTTCCCTCCTCTCTCTGCCCTTCACACCCATTCCCCACCGCAACACTGGAAATGGGGCTTCATTTTTATTGGTTTATTTACTCCCCAAACCCATTTTAAAAGCTGACGCCTAATAAGTGGACCATCTTCTTTAACTTGATTAGGCAAAGATGAAATAATATTAGACTTTTTAAAAATGCCAAACTGGTGTGTGCTATTCCAGAGAAAATTATTGCTGCCTCTACTAAGTACCATACATGCTAAATCAACACATACTCACTACTTCAGCTTATTATGAATGATTTTTACTTTTGTTTTCAAAGTAAGAGGATCACAAATGATATTCCTAGAACTCCCTCCCCTTGCACTGTCACAAGCACGCATAGGCTGGTGTCTGCTCTTTTTTCCCTTTGTCTCCAGTGTAAGATGGTCAGGAACAAAACTTGAGGAAATCTGAACTTATACCTGTAGAACACAGAGGGAGAAACCTCAGGACAATAAACTAACACATAAACAGTCACTAAGCTTAGAATAAGGTAACTGAGTTCTAGACAGAAGTGAGAAGTGAGCAGGTCAAATGATTGCAGATTGCTTCTTGATGCTCTACATACCAAATACTGTTCAACAAATACTTATTAAACCAATGATGCGCCAGATATGTTGGGAATTACAAAGACAAGTGTTCACTTTTCCCAAGAGTTTATAAACTGATGTTCTGCACCTCAGTGCCCTGTTAAAACTGATGTGTCCTCTGCTTCGTTTCCTCTGTATCCCAAGGTGGCAACCAGCTACCCAGATAACATGCTAACGTGAGGGTGGCGTTCTGTGCCAGCTCCTCTTTTTATTTACAGTATAATAAGAACCTGAATACATTGTGATAAGGTCTTAGTTCCAAGGAATACCTCTAAAAGTTGATAGCAGGCTCGTGGAAAGATATTTTTGAGCAAATGTATAGTTTTCAAATCCTGACTTCACTGCTTATACACAAGGCAGACTTTGAGTTGCAAGGTAGGATGACTCTGGCTTGGGGAAAACATTTTGCTTTTTCAATCAGTCTGCAAAAGCACAATTTCAGACACTGAACAGATCTATAGATGTTGAGTTCTTCTTGTGTAATTTGTTAATACCTGGGAACTCAGATGTTGAATTATGCTCTCCTAGAAACTGGTAGAAGTAACTCTTAAGCAGGAGTGTTGAATCTCAGGTCAGAATTATAATGCTGACGATGAGAATCAGTCAGTAAGTCTCTATTTTACGGGAGCTTTCTTACTTCAATCAACAATTGTTCTGTTCATTTGCAAGACACAGAAAGAAGCAAACAACAAGATGCAATGGAAAGGAGTGGATTGCAGACTGCAAAGTAAGTAGAAAACACTTGAATGTGCATCCTAGCCTGTGTGATGCTAATCTGGGTCAGGAATCACAGCGTAGGATTTCATCAGCCTGAAATAAAATACCCCCTCTGAAACTCAGGGTAAGTGCCTTTGACAAATTGCCTTCTGAGATCTGTTAAGGGAAGCCACAGACATCTGCATTATCATCTGCATAGAAACCTGTGCTGGGGGAACTTTGGGATATGTGTGTGTGAGTAGAATGGAGGTCTATCATCTCCTGAGATGTTGGAAATAAAATACAAAAAGGGAAATATTCTGGAGAGGATCAACTCATAAAGGAGTTGGTAAGATCAATTTCATGGCAAAATTTTGCATGTTGTCACATAGTAGAAGGTTTTTGGTTTGTTTTTAATAGATACCTTCTCAGATATACCTGCGGTGGCCCTAGGAATCTGCATTTTAACAAGCTCCCCCAGTGAGACAGGTGCAGGAGCTTTGGGCCACATTCTGAGAAACAGACTTAAGAGTTGTGACGTCTCCTCAGGTTGGGGTAGGTACAAAGAAAAAGAGTTGTGATGTCTTTACTAATGATGTTAGCACTGCCAACCATCATGTTACTAGTGTACTAGTGTAGAAGTTTTGGAAACTATCCACACTTTTCTCCTGATCAGCAGACAACACTATCAGGATAAAGATAGCTACGCTTTTCCCAAGTACCTTTTGGTAGGTTGAAATTTTCTATAAGCCCCCTCCAGCTTAAAAGTTAAACAAAATTGGAATCTGACAATTACCTAGAATATGGCTGTAATAAAATGGACATGAACATAGATGATGACTTGGGAATAATAAAATTTTAGAGCTTAATTTAGTCATAGCAAGAAAGACATCAATGTCATTTTTCAATTTGAATCCCACTTTTGGTTTAGCCCAAGGTTTCTACGAGTGTCCATGTATTCTTTCTTACATTTGAATTGCCCATATGCTTTCAGTTCTGAAAGGATATCTGAGATGCTTTCATCAAAATAAGAAACAGAAGTCCAAAGAATAACAGATTTCCATATAATCCTCTGCATTTTTTAAAGCAGCAGTCCCCAACCTTTTTGGCACCAGGGACCAGTTTCATGAAAGACAATTTTTCTATGGACCAGGAGAGGGGGGATGGTTTGGGGATGATTCAAGCGCCTTGCATTTATCGTGCAGTCAACCCTCTCTGCTAATGACAATCTGTATTTGCATGGGCTCCCCTGCATTAGCATCACCACCTCAGCTCCACCTCAGATCATCAGGCATTAGAGTGTGCAACCTAGATCATTCCATGCACAATTTACAGTGGGGTGTGCACCCAAATAAGAATCTAATGCTGCTGCTGATCTGACAGGAGGTGGAGCTTATGCAGTCATGCCAGTGATGGGGAGTGGCTGTAAATACAGATGAAGCTTTGGGGAATTGGGGATTGCAGCTTTAAAGCAACAAGACTATAAATTTGAATACTTTGCTTTAAAATGTTCTCACTGGAACACCATGATTTCTGAGAGCTATTAATAAAAGTTAGAAAAGCAAAGATTTTGTGACAATTTTCACATTGATTACCTTCAGGGTAAGAATAATAATATAAGCTAAGTATAAAAATATATATGATTTGCATGGAATTTTTAAACTGGGTTGAATTTTCTACAAGCATGCAAAATATTGTTATTATTCCAATGAGATACCTCCTTACCTTGAAATGAGAAGAGTAGTTTAATGAAAGCAAGCTATTAATGAAATGATGGAAGGAGAACTTATTCATAAGACCCCGGGCCCAGTGCATATGCAAAGGTGTCAGTCAGACAGGTAGCAAAGGTGATGTTGCTGACAGGGTCATTGCCTTTCAAAGCCTGCGGGAATAGACATTGAAGGTCAACAATTGCATTCATCTAGAATAAAAATGAGCAAGACTAAGTGGTACCTCACATGTAAGTCATGCAATACAGGAAACAAAATTTAAGCTATGAAAATGCCAAAGATTTTTTAAAAAGAAGGTGTGCACACAGCCTGTCTGTTCTACCTCCTGTAGCTATAGGTCCTGTATCCATAATTCTGGAGGGTAATTCAGAGCTGCTATGAGGTGAAACTTAAATATTAACTTCCTCCTCCAGACACACTGGTGTAAGTAGAGGAAGGGTAAAAGTTTTCTTGGGTTTGTTCCAAACTCTTGACCTTGGAACCTGTCACCTCACATGGGGACTTCCTTCCAAGAACAAATCTTTCAATTTTTTTTCCCTAGGCTTCCTTCTGTTACAAAGATCTCTATGTCTGATTTTCCAGTCTTACCATGTTTTAAAAACTTAAACCAAAGTAAGATTCCTGAAGACAGAAATGCCACAGTAATTGTGGCAATATGGTTAGATAGATGTGCCCTCTAGGGTCAGGTTCCACTTCTGGGAGGAGATTCACAACCCTATTAAGGGAAGAGGAAGAGAAGACTCAGAAAGACAAAGCACCCTTCAAATATCTAGCGTGTCTAACAGGAAATGAGTGCCAGATTTGTGCTGGGCAGCCATAATGGGTCATAACAACCCACTAAAGTTATACATAGTTTTGCCTCAGTATGAGGGAAAATTTTCTAAAAGTTATAATACTTTAGAGTCACCACGAGTGTCTTTGGGAGAAAATGTTTAATCCACACAGGATGACTATTTATTGGCATGTTTTAGCAAAAAGTTATGAAGCGCTGGATGGAAGTTGGAAAAATGACCTTTTCTGTTCTCTTCAACCCTGGGATTATCTGATTACATGATGCTGTGATTCTAATAGGCAACAAATAGCCTGATCATTCCAACATTTCATTGAATTTATAGAGGATTAAACCTTCATTACTTTCTCCCAGCCTCTTGCTGCTCTCATTTGTTTTTAAAAATGAAAAGAATTTCAATGACTATTTTAATTTTGACTTTATATTATTGTGCAGTATACCACTTTCTGGGTAACCACTGAGCTATTGTAAAAAGTTCTATAATATTATTTTCATATCAGCATTGAGTTATTGTGCAGGCTCCTGGGATGTTCACTGGGAATTGTCATCATGGTGGTGGGCTGAGACACTAACATGATTAGGCTATTCCCACATAGAGGATCCATATAGTAACTCTTGTATCTTCGTAATATGTTCTTATGATATTCACTTTATTAGAAAAGAGATATGACAATACCCAAAGCTGCAAGGTTGTTTATAATAATGAGCTACTTAGGAAATGTGAAAGATAAATGAAAGTTAAATTAGAAACATTACTCATTTAAGTTAAAAGTGATAACCTTCAATCTTCATTAATTAATCAACAGATAATACATACTATGTAGAATATGTTGCCCTATACATTATGAGGAGTATAAAGATGCATATGACATGGGTGCAGTGTCAAGAAACTTGTAATTCAGTTTGGAAAATATGATATTTAGCATTATAAAGCAGAGGATGCCAAGTGGGAAATGAGCGACTGACTACTGAGGCTGAGTCATTAGCAAACGGATAAGGAAGGAGTTTCATTTATTTAATAAAATAAAATACACACATGATTAAAAAACAAATAAGACAGAAGGAGTTACAATGGAAATAAAAGGCATTTGAAGCAAAAGGCAATTGACATAGAGTTGATTGCTTTTAATCACTCTGCTTCTTTTTTTTTCTGATCCTTAATACACACATACACACACACGATTGATTTATTAACTTTGGAATTTTAAAATTACTTCCTGCTTTATAGGTGATGATCAAGCTCACTTACTAAACCACAACTAGCAGTTAGTTAAAGAATAAGTTCAGACTTTTGGTATTGAAGTAGTTTATACTGAAAAGTGAATGAGGCGCCCTATTCACTGATTTCTGTTATTCCATTTATATGGGCTTGTGGTCTCTTTCCTATAATGTCCTTTCTAGTAAAGCATTACTGATGAACATGACATGCAACCTCTTCATTCTTGCATTTATTCAATCATTCATTCATTAAGTCTTTATTCAGTGCATACTATACTCTAGGTACTATGGTAGGCATTGGGAATAAAGTCCAGACCAATATTTACCCTCATGGAGTCTATTTTTGTTCTGAGCTGACAGCCTCTTTGTATTTATCTGTAGTCCAGCCTCTGAGGTATTGCATGGAGAATGATAATTGTGGTGTGTGCTATGAAGACACAAGGTCATTTGCAAGTGTAGTAGAAGGGTATCTTCAGGTCATCCTAGACATCAAGGTATTTATAGATGACTCGACCTTTATCACTTTTCCTGACATCTTCCTGCTCTCACTGGTTTTAAAAAATGAGAATTTCAATCACTAATTTTGACTTTATACTACATTATATTCAGCCTTCCTGAGAAAATGGTATTTAAACATTGACTTGAAGGCTCAAGGGGAGTTAGGTGGGGAGTTGTAGGTGTGGGCTGGGAAGAATATTCCAGACAGAAGGAACCATTGTAAAGAGAGAACCAGTGTGGTTCATTGGATGAACAGGACGTGACTCTTCACCTTAATGAATCTTTGTAATCAGAGCTACATCTACTTCATCCTTCAAGTGATCTGCACAATTCTTTGGTTATTTAATTTCTTAAAAATAGAACTTGCAAGATAAAGTCATGCCGTCTTTCCACTCTGATAGGAAAGGAGGTGATAATTAAGTTATATTAAATGATACTTGTCAGAGATCCCTCTCAGCACTTATAAATACTGTGAGGAATGTGTCCTAGCTCTCCTTTTGTAGGCAGCCAGACATCTGTACCCACTTACAAATAAGTTTGGTTTTTTGTTGTAGATACTTCAAATAACTAGTGAAAATCATGTAAGTTGGAGGCCAAAACCAAGCTGGTCCGACATGTGCTAGAGCAGAATGATAAAGTGTCATTCAGAATTCAGCCAAAGCTTCTCGTCCGCAAGTCGCATGCCAGGTCCAAGAATGGGGAGAGAGCTGAGTGAGCATGAAAAGAACATTTTAAAGACATTCCCGCCTCTCTCTCCAGCCCTGAGCATTGCAGAAGCACAGGTGAGAGAGTAGAACTATGGATTGAGCGTGAGTACCAATACAGCACTGTTAAGTGCTACTTCCCCCTGGAAGCGTCAGTGAATCTAAGAACTGAGGAGGGGAGAGAGTGCAGGTGTGTAGCCTTCCACTTATTCTCTCTCCAACACCCTTGCAGTGTCTTCTCTTCCCTCCTTCCTTCTGATTTCATGTTTAATGTATGACAAAATAGAAAGAAGAGAGGATTCTGTCAGATATGAACTAGTTTATTTTTAAATTGTCCACTCTGATTTCTTGGGGAATTTCTGGAATTTCTTATTAGATCGAGGGCCCACGTGGAGGAAGATGAACACCAAAAAGCTGAGGACACTATTTGGGGTGATGTTTATGGGTAAAATGGGGTCATGTGATTATAAGGCCCATGGATGTCAGATAAAAACAGATGTTCATGGTGTACGTTTATGGTTAAAATGTTGAATTTCCCTGTATTGCTTTACTGAATCCTCATATAAACCTATGCGATTTAATCTTAGTCAATAGTTAATTGTATTTATTCAGACAAATTTCTTAAATTTTATCTAATATTAACTTAATGGAATAGAGTGGAAGGCAGTTTACTCATAATGTCTGGGAAATGCTGGATCTTCCGGTTAATGATATTTCTATAGTCCAGTTATCATAACTCTAAAGCAACACTTTCCAATAAGATATAATGTAATCCACATATAGAAAATTTTTTTAGCCACATTAAAAAAGTAAAAATAAATAGCTGAAATTAATTTTAAAGACATATTTTATTTCATTCAATATAGCCAAACTGTTACCATTTCATCATAAAATCAATATGAAAAATTATTGAGACATTTTACATTTCTTCATTCAGTTTTCAAAATCTGATTTTTATTTCACACTTACAGCACATATCAAATTGAATGCTAAATTTTTGTCACAAGTATTTGATCCCGTTTTTAGATTTCATAAAATTTATAATTGGAAAAGTAGATTCATATGGAGAAAGGAAAAATCAGAAACTGAGGGGAGAGAGACACGAACAGGTAGAACACAGAGGAATTTTAGGGCAGAGAAACTATTCTATGCATCTAACTATAGTCTGATACTACAGTGGTGAATATGTCATTATGCGGTTGTCCAAACCCATCAAACGTACATCTAAGAGTGGACCCTAATGTAAACTATGGACTTTGGGTGATATTGATGTGGCAATACAGGGTCACTGATTGTAACAAATATACCACTCTATCGCAAGGGATGTTGATAGTGGTGGGGAAGGCTGTGCATTTGTGGATGCAGGGAGTGAATTCTCTGTACTGTCTACTTAATTTTGCTGTGAACCTAAAACTGCTCTAAAATAGAAGGTCTATTAAAAATTAAATTATGAACTGACCAGTGAATTTTCTCTTCAAACTTCCATTCTATATTTTATAACTCTTTGGAGAAACTTAATATATATTTTATATAATGCAGCATATGGTTTAGATTTCGCATAGTAGCTTGTGAATTTGAAAATTCTTTCTTCCCTTTTAGTCTTATCAACTACTATGTAAATTCCTTGAGGCCAAGGCTGGAATTTTGTTTCGCAGTCTGTGTTCATAAAGTGTGCTTAATTTGGGTGTAGTTATTTCTTTCCCTATCAGTCTTTCCTTCTAGGCTCCAAGCAATTCCAAGGCAGAGATTAAGTCTTACTTGAATTAGTGTCCTAAAGGTTTAGTAGTCACACAGAAAACAGGTCCTAATAAATATTTGTTGAATGGGGAAAAAAAGTAGATTCACATACTAAGTTGTTACAAACATAGCTAAAGTTTCACAATCATGGAACTGAGCATTGGTTTTTGCATTTAAATTAAATACAATTAAAATTCAGTTTCTCCTTCAAACTAGCCACAGTCAAGTGCCCACTAGGCACATTTGGTTAGGGCTGTCATATTGGACACCAGTTTGAAATATAATTATTGAAAAACAGTAAAATTTATCCCAGCTCCAGCATGTTGTAAACCAATTCTCTTTTTCTCTTCCCAGTCTATGAATTTAGAAATGATATACATAAGAAGAATTTATAATTTTTTTTAGCCTTCCAAGTCACATGAACAATAAATTACTGTCACCTCTTGTGCTTCTGTATTTGTGGTGACTCATTCACTGGGACTCTCACCATCCTCAAATTGGGCCATGGTTAAATCAGCAAAGATTCATTAGCATTTCAGATTACACCATCACTTCATGTAGCATTCTAGAGCAAATTTGCTTTTGTGATTACAAAGGCATGCACTTAGAAAAGGATCATTAAAAAAAATTCCTTAATAAAAAGTTTTGCTCTTAGGAGCTTATGGTGTTGAGCTTCTTGGGTAAAATCCTACTCCTGTAACAAAAAAAAAATGATGTTGCCTTTTTATCTAAATTTGTCTCTTCTCAGAATCTGATTAGAGTAAAAGTAGGAATGGATTTTCCTTAACATTCCTTAGGGGATTATCATTAGTGATTCTTTTGGGTCATGGGTAGGAAAATGTAGATTTAAACAAAGAAAATACATTGCAAAATAAGTGCATTATTATACACTTGTGTCAGGGCTTAGCAATACCCCACTACAGACAAATTGGGTGCCTGGGTCTATAGCACATGCACTGTGAAGCCAAGTGCTAGCTAGGTACGGGCTGTGTTCTGGGTCTTTCTGTTCTGATACAGTGCTTTCAAATACCACGGCATCTCCTATCAGGATTTTACAGACTTAGGCTGGACAGAACAGTAGATATCAGGCCATTCAGTACATTTCAGAAAGCACTGATTGGAAACATTAGACAACGATTTGTATGTAGTACAGAACAAAAAGTACATGAGACATAGCCCTTGACTTCAAAGAGCATTGCTTGTCTGAAAGTTGAGTGCCCCGATGAAGATAGGACGCTACCAGTATACTTTTATAGTAATAGCTTCAAATTCTAGGCTCTCAGGGAAATTCTTTTTTTTCTTCTTTTCTTCCTTATAATGAGAAATGGGAACTAAAATACTGCTTGATGTTCTAGTACACTATCTTCCACTTCTCATGTCTTTAAAATTCTGGGGAGAATTGGATTGGAAAAGCCCTGGTCAGCATCCATTTTCTCTTGACTTGAAATTAAATGTCTTTTCCAGAAGCTCCGAGGGAACTACCTGATCTCGTCCTTGCCTATCTCTCCAACTTCATCTCTCTCTTAGAGGATTACCATTACTGACTCCTTGAGGTCGTAGGTGGGAAAGTGTGGATTTAAACAAAGAAAATGCATTGCAATGCATTTTCTCTACATTTCTCTCCAGGTACGTCAGGCTCTTGCTCTTCTTCAAACATACTAAAGGGCTCATGACCTTTGCATTTGCTGTTCTCTCTGCCTGGAATGTTCTCTTCATGTCACTGATTTCTTTTCATCAGTCAGTTTTGTTCTGATGTGACATCTTGTCAAGGACACTTTCTTGGACTACCTTGCCTAAAATAACCTTCCTCATCTCCAGTTTCTCTCTAGCCTGTTTCCTTTTTCTTTTCTTCATATGACTTATCATTGTCTTTATTTATATATTGTATCCCCTACAATAGACACTGGGAAATAGACACTAGGATGCTATAAAATGGTGAATCATCCCCAAGGATGCCATGGGTCTTTTATGTGTCTGTTGGGGAGACAAAAATGCCTTTGGAATTCCCATACTCCCATCTCAAAAAAAAAAAAAAAGAAAAAAAAAATCTATCTGCAAAATTACTTTGTATTTAGCCACTAGATTTTGTCAGTGTGTACATCATTCGGCTTCTGAGAGGTGTTATGTAAGGAATTTGAAAATGAAGGGCAGATAGCTACCACTTTTTAGATAATGACAGTAATGATGTGGTAAATTGGTATATTTTTCAAGGAAATATGCAGGGAGATTCATTTCAAACAAGCCACCTTGTATTAAATGGAATGTACTTAAAAAAATCCTGCAGCTCAGGTGGACATCATATCTGCAAACAAATACCTATATAGAAACACACCAAAATGAGGACGGTTAAATTGCACCTTTGAATCTCAATAATGTTCATATGATGTACAGGAAAAAAAAATAAGGGAGCAAATTATTAGCTTACAGTATGAATTAATCGCAAAGTCGCTAAAACCTTTCCGTTCGCTTAAACTGATGGTGGTACATAACCACGTGCTAATAAACAGAGGAGAAGCAGCTTGCTGTGTACAGTCACTCCTTAGTAAGATTAACAAACTACATTAACCATTCACTCATCTGTAACTCGTAATTAATCACTCCCTGAAAATTACATTGTATAATAAATGAGGACAGGCATGATTCATTAAAACTTCTAATTAATTCTATTTAATACTATTTCATAGTTCATTGATAAATGCTGAGAGAAGGATTACACTGCAGGATATTTGATGCATTGCTGCCGAAGAAGTAAATAGGGGGAACATTATCTAAAATGAAACATGAATACTTGCAAATGAAAATGTCAGATGTTTATCACTGCAGCGCCTGCTTCTGTACTCAAGGGTCTCTCAGCATTACTAGTGGAAAACTCCATTTTCAGGGCTGTATCAATTGGTTGTAAAATCTCTTCTGAGTTCAGCACTGATGTTCAGCATCCCAGGCTGGGAATGAGCTGAGTCTACTTTGTTTTTCTAATAAATGCTCATGGCATTTTGTGGGCTAATGGCAAGATTATGTATTTTCCACATTTGGAAAAGGATCCATTTATAGAAGAAGATAAATACTTAACAGGCAATTATGGTTTGGGGTTCATTTAATTGCATTGTGTGTGTTTGTGTGCACGCGTGTGTGTATTAAACTGGACATTAAAATAGCAGGGATATTAGTGTAAAGAGAAGCCCTGTGCATTAACTGTACTGTTCTAGTTTTCAGACAAGGAGAATCAGTCTGTGAAGTGCATAGCTTACAGCCTGGGCTGAGGAGAGGATAATCACTACTGCTACGTAAATAGCGTATTTTTAAAAATTAAATTATGGAATAATGTATTGATGTATTATTAACTTTTTTTGACTTTGCCAACTACATAGTATCTGTCCAAAATATGTTATAAGAAACATTAGTGGTCCCATAGCATAAATGGTAAGAACTCTGAGAGGGAAAAAATATTCATAAAACATAGACTTAAAAAAAAAGAACTTGTACCCCAAGTTTATAAAAAACACTTAAAACTTAATAAGAAGAAAACAAGCAACACAATTACAGACTTGAACAGACACTTCAAAAAAGGAGAGGTACAAATGACCAGAAAATGTATGAAAAAATGCTCAACATCATTAATCACTGGGGAATGATCATTAAAACCATGATAAGGTACTGATAAATATACATTAGGCTTGTTAAAATTAAAATAATTGACAATACCAGGCGCTGGCAAAGATGTAGAATGCTCATATACTACTGATGAGAATATATTATAAAATGGTAAGCCACCTTGGAAAACATTTGACGGCTTTTTAAAATGATAAGCATACACATATTATACAACCCAGCCATCCTACTCCTAGATATTTACAGAAGAGTAATGAAGCATTTGTCCAAATACTTGTACATGAACATTCAGGCAGCTTTATTAATAATGGCCCCAAATTATAAACTAGCCAAATGCCCATTAACAATTGAATGGGTAAACCAAATATTTTATATCCATACAAAGAAATACAACTCAGTGGGAAAAGCAGAACTGACATCTGTCAACAAGGATGAAAAAAGCCAGACACAAAAGCCTGACAATCTAGAAAATGCAAACGAATCTATAATGACAAAGAACACAGCAAGCTGTGAGCAAACGGAAGGATGAAGTACAAGGGAGCCCGAGGAATCTTTTGGAGGTGATGGGAATGTTCTATATCATGGCAGTGCTGGTGGTTCACCGGCGTACACAACTGTCCAAACTCTTCAAACTTTATACTTCAATGGAGGCTATTTATTTTTGGCAAATTATCTTCAATAAGTTGATTTTTAAAAATGAGTTAAGTCTTGATCCATCTCCCAATTAAAATAACAGGATTCTTTAGGGAACAATTACTTTGTAACTTCAACTAAAAGCAGGTGCGATGGAGAACCGTGGTGATACAGGAAGCCGGTTCTAAAGAGCACATAACTGTTGTCCGGCCCTGAACAGATGGACGTCTAATTAGCATGTTTCATGCTTCAGGCAAGGTGATTCTGCAACTTTTTCTCACAGTGAGTTACTTTGGAGAATGCTGAAGTAAACTGTGCCCCCAAACATTACCCTTGCTTGTATTTAAAGAGGAGCTCGATGACAGAGTGGCTGCAGTGTAATCAATGAATGGCAGTTCAGGCATTAGACCTGGGCCTGGGCCTGCTTCTGTCTGTAAAAAACTGTGTAACTTTCTGTGTTTTTTTTTTGGCTTTGACATCCCTGAACAGGTTTCCTTGCCTGAAGAAAAGGGAGTTGGACTAGTTTACGATTTTATTGATTTATTATTTATTTTTATTTCCACATATTACAGAGGTACAAATGTTTAGGTTACATATATTGCCTTTGCCCCACCCGAGTCAGAGCTTCAAGCTTCAAGCGTGTCCATCCCCCAGATGGAGCGCACCGTACCCATTAGGTATGAATATATCCATCCCCTCCTTCCCCCCTCACCTGCCTGACACCCGATGAATGTTACTACTGTATGTACACATAAGTGTTGATCAGTTAGTACCAATTTGGTGGTGAGTACATGTGACACTTGTTTTTCCATTCTTGTTATACCTCACTTAGTAGAATGGGCTCCAACTCTATCCAGGATAACACAAGAGGTGCTATATCACCATTGTTTTTTGTGACTGAGTAGAACTCCATGGTATACATATACCACATTTTATAAAGATATCTGCACTTGAATGTTTATAGCAGCACAATTCACAATTGTGTATATATTTATATGTTATGTACATAATGGTATTATTGTCTAACTTTGTGTCTCTGGTATTCCATTCTTCTCAAAGTATCTACATTGTTGTCTGTCTTTCTGTCCTACTGGATTGTGAACTTTTGAAGGCAAGGACCACATCTTGTTTATCTCTGTATCCTCCATAGTGCCCAGCACATAGAACATTTTGTTTGCTTGCTGAATGTGAAACAAATGGGATACCCTTTTTCTAGGCACAGTAATCTGTGCTTGCATTAGATTTTAGAAACCTTCTCTAATTCCATCATTCTTGTATCACATCTAAAGAAGAACTGCATTCTCTCCAACCTCCTATCCCCACCTTCCAATCACCATACCTTCCAACCTCTTACAAAATGCTAAACTAATGGTCCTTGTGCCACTGACACGCCCACCCCTCTGTCCCTTCATGGAAGCTTTTCATAGATCATTTTACTGTAGATCCAGCCAGTTCCTGGAGCCTTGTTCCACTTTCACACAATCTTACCCATTTCTGTCCAGTGGGAGTCACCCACTCCCTTCTCAAAACCTCTATGCATGTTGCATACCCCTAATAATAATACTCTTATACAACTGTTTAGCACTTTCCAGTCGAAGATCCTATTTCATACATTTTCTCATTTGATATTTAGAACCACTGTGAAAGATACAAACTTCAGAAATTACCAGATACATGTTACCAGTAAGGAAACAGAAGGCCAGAGAGGTAAAATGTCCAAGTGTATGTGACTAAAAATGGCAGAATCAATACCTGAAATCCTATTATGTAAAGAAATATATGTACTGGATTTGAAAAAAATTCGTGTTTGGCAGTTGGATGACCCAAATCCTCACCCGAGCTTTGCTATTTACTCACCACATGAACCTGGAAAGTGCTGTAAAGCCTCAGTTTTCACTTCTGTGAAAAAAGCAACTCTTGCCCTCCCTGACTCACAGGAACAGTTTGAAGATTAAAAGATATATTAGACAGTTTAGAAAGTCTAAGTTATCATGCATAAATGTGCGGGGTATGAAATAAGCTCTGTGAAAATATAGTGGCTGATGGCTTCCCTGTGTGAAGGATGGAAATGGACATTGTATGTAATTTCCACACACACCACAAACCAACAGCTCTTTAGAATGTTCACATGGGTGATGTTTTACACTGATTGTAAAGAATATATGGAATTCAAGAACTTATTTTTAATGATTGAAACTTTTAGGCTGAAAAAAAAATATGCACAACCCCTGGCATCTAAATGTTATTTTTGAAGACTAGGACACCCCCCAACAGACAGACATACTTGGGAAACAGTGAAGAAGGTTGTGTTTCTGGGCAACTTTTTATACACTGAGCAAACCCCAGAGGTCTCTACATCTACCTGTAAAACTCAGTGATGCTAAAAATTGGCACGCAGATTTCTCTTATTATTATATATGGTAAGAAGCTTAGCAGATTACAGGTTGAGTTTACTGTGAACTGCAGAAACCCATTCACAGTCTGTGGTTATCCTCGATTGTTGTGGAGCTGACCATTGCTTTACAAATTATCCTTTTGGGACTTGGAAATATTGAAATTGTACAGAGATTTTTGTGAAATCTCAATCTTGTAGTGTTTTATATTTTATAATAGGTGCTCAATAGACTTATGAAAAATGAAATTAAGTAATATTTGCAGCAAAGATCTATGGCCTGAATTAGAAAAGTAATTGTGGGTGGATGCTGAGATTTCTCTGTCATCATTCCATTATGCTCCACTATCTGAATATGCATTACTGCCTCAGAACAATTAAAGGGGGATTTCATTAACATGGTGCTAAATATGTGTCTCCTAGATTTTGATGAGGTTCCAGTACATGGAAAGGTATAGTATTTATTCTGAGAGAGTGGAAGGGCAAGTTGGAAAGGACTTTAAATTTTGAACATAGAGACTTGTGGAGGACAGGCTCTAGGGTGAGCGCCACTGAGCCCCACCTCTGGTGTTCATACTTTATGTGATGCCCTGTCATTGTGTGCAAGTGGGCCTTCAACTTCTTCTAATCAATAGAAAATCACAAAGGTATTGGAGTATGACTTGCCATGATTACATTATATTATGTAAAGATCTGCCTCAGCAAAGTAGAAATGAGTCTTTCAAGGAGAGACTCTCCTTAAAAGCTTGAGAAACTAAGTGGCCATGCAGGAGAAGCCCGTGAGACAAGGAACTGTGAGCAACCCCTAGAACCTAAGGACAACCTCCACCTGACAGCCAACAAAGTTAGGGCCCTGAGTCATATACAAGGAAATGAGTTGTACCAACAATCTGAATGAGCTTGGAAACAGATTCTTCCCCAGTCAATCCTCCAGATGAGAATGCATCTCAACCAACACCTTGATATCAGCCTATGCGACTCTAAGTAGAGGACCCATCTAAGTCATTCCCAGACTCTTAGAAACTGTGAGATCATAAAAGTGTGTTGCTTTAAGCTACAAAGATTGTTAGGCAGCAGTCAAAAGCTTTACTGTTTTCTAAACAGATACTATTTAGAAAAGCCTTCCACCTAATAAAGAAGTCCCCTATACAGTTTTGCAAGTAGATGGTTATCAAGACTGTACTCAACCATCCTCAGTGGCAGGGAGCTACCATTCCACAGGGCAGCCCATTTCCATGTTAAACAGGATTGCGTGTTGTCAAGTTCAACTCTACTCTTCAGAGCAGCCTAGGACATACCACAGATTCCCAGGTAGCTGGTGAGGGGTTCCTGGTTCTCTTGGCCCTGGACCATCCCAACTGGCTTTCTAACAGTTGTGAGTTTACCTCCTTCATGAAAGGAAGACTGGAGGGGAATGCATGTGACAGGTCCATAACACTGGATCTTTTGCTCCTGGCTTCACCACTTGGCAGCAATGTAAACTCTCACCCAGTTAAATAACTTAATCAGCCCCGCTCTACATACTTTCCTCACAGTATGTGACAATCAAGTGAGATAGTGTCTATGAATGTGTGTGTTGGCCATAAATCAGCGAGTGATTGCAAATGATTATTATTATTACTAAAATAATAGTCATTCGTCAGTAAATATTTGTCAAAACCAGTCCACACTGATGGAGACAGGCTCTCCAGGGAAGCTGCCGATGCAAAGATAAGGAGGAGACCAGCCCTGGTTTGGAATTGCATCACCGATTCTGAATTCCCAGCAGTGCATTTCAGGTCTTGCTTCAGGAATTTGTTTTCTATTTTGTTTGGTAGAAACAAGAAGCCCCTAGAGCCAGTTACGTTGTCATCAAACTTAGTTGCTAATTAGGCACCAAAGCAAACGTGTGGCACTGAGACAGAGTTGAAACTTGAATTTCATTCCGCAGGTGGAGGGTTGGATCCTAGAGGCATTGTATATCCCTGGCTATTTTTATGCTTCTCCCTGCAAGAAGGTTTAAGAGAATCTGGGTAAAGCAATTAGCGTCCCTCTGTCTGCAGGCAAAACTGGTTTAGACATGTTTCTCTGTTCTTGAAGGGCTATAGGAACCTTGGCAGTTTAAGATTTCACTAAGTAAAATGTCTTCACTTACAAATGCAGCCACTTTGCACTCTCAGTCAGCCCCAAATCCGTTTATTTTCTTTAGATTTCTTCCTGCTATCACGAACCACCAAGAATTAAATTAATTCCCAACAGCTCAAGAAATTATAAGGTTGTTTAATCTGTCCATTCAAGAATGTTCAAGCAAGTCACTGTTAATTCTTTTAGCATAGACTATATGCTTTCAATTCACCTCATTTTGAGGAGAGAAATACATACTATTTTCATCCATGTATTTTTCAGGGTATATTTTATATATCTATTTATATTACACCACTCACATTACTATTAAAACTATCCCTATTTTATTATAGGTTTATTTTGCATCATTCAGGAAGATCAAGACCAAGATCCCATCATTATTAAACCAAAAACCCTCCATAAATCACTGCTTTTAAAAACTTACATTAGAAAATTTTCACAGTCAGCTAGCTGTCTCTATAACCTCTATAAGCTGTCTCTGTGGGAAAATTGTCCCACAATTTTCTTTTTTACCTTTGATCTGAATTTTTACCTTTCTCTGTGCACACCTTGTTCTCTTGCCAGCATGGTAATATATGCTGTTTTGATTATCAAGTGGCAGGAACATATAGAAATGTGGGGTCAGTGCTGTATTTTACATCTTAATTTTCCATCAAACCTAGTGTTTGTCCATGATTTCAGGATTTGTTTGTGATTTCTTCTGGGTTTTTTGGGTTTTGTTTGGTTTTGGTTTTAGTTTTCTAATCCAGGCCTGAGGTTCAGTTCTAATGTGAACGCTAGTGTTTTTGAGCCTGGTTCCTTGAAATTCCATTGGCTGACTATCTCAGTGGTTTTCGTATGTGGTGCTACCAGCCTTCCCCACCAAGGAAGTTACCTACTTCCTTGTCTTTGATCTTTTTCTCTACCCAACCACAATATACCACTGGAAACTATCCATTCAGTTCCTCAGTTTCCCCCACTAGGTGGTGAGCTCTTGCAATGCAGAGAACCTGTTTGTCTTATTCATCATTATAACCCCAATGCCTAGCACATGGCCTTGAAGAATGCTGATGTTCCTTAACTGTTTATTTTCTAAATTAATTAATGTTCTTAGGTTCCATTTTCTATGGACCAGATAATGCAATCCTAGATCTTATCATAGCATCTGAGATACCAAGTATGAGGATTTAGATAATCAGGGAAAATCCATGTCAGCAGTGCCAGTGTACAGATGGATTGTGTCCCGGTGGTTCAGAAACGAATGAGTATTACAGTTCATATAGCATGACAGAATTCATACATCCTTCCCAATTTACAGATAAGGTGACAGAGCCCTGAAAAGAGGACCTGCGTCACCAATGTCCTAGAAAGAGTTTGTGATAGAACTAACTCCAAGTTGAGCGTATTTTCCTCACTGCTTGTTCTCGTTTGATCACAGATGCATATACCAATTATTGCATCCTTAAACTAGCCCACAAGGAGGTAAACTTAATCCAGTGTTGGATAAAATAATTATTCACATAATTATGGTCCTGACACTGTTAAAGAATACGCTATGAGGCAAGTGAGAAATAGGGCAAGACACATGTTAGGACTGCCACAGGATGGCATCCAGTGACCTTTAGTAGTGGAAACAAGAAAGAACCTCCCCTACGGTGAGAAAAGGTTCCACGGTGATATCCATGGATGGGTGAGTGGGCAGGGCAGCTGTGCCCATTCTTACATAAAAGGGAAGGTATTCATAAATAAGGTAGCAGTTCTTGAATGAAAGACGAGCCTTCTGCCCACTCTTCATAGGCAAAGACACAGTAGTTCATATTGAAGGGAAGCCATTATAATTGTCTCAGATGTGCATCTTGTTCCTGTATAATTCTTTGTATTTTTGATGAGGAAGCCAGGGCTTTATTATATATCTTATGAACACCTGTCAGCCTGGATTTAGAACAAATGCTTTCAGGCACTTTTGCCTTTTATTTCAGATAAATTTTATGTATTGCTTTTGTCCAGAACTGCAGGGTCACGTTAGGTTTTTCAAAACTCCAGAAAATATTTATTTTAATTTTCTTTAAAGAAGAAGACAGTAAAGAAAAATGTATCTACTGCCAGCCTGCTGTTTTGATGTCTCTTTGTGCGAGCTTTGGCTTCCTCACGTCTTGAGCCTCAAACTCTTTGATGTTGTCTCTTTAAGCATAAGATAAAAGATTATTCTCTTTAGTCTACAGGCATGGAGGTAGGCATACATGAAGCATTCCTGTGTGTTCATATTTATATAGCAATAACTGATGCCGGTCTTAGGCTGTCAATTTGCCCTGGCCTTATATAATAAGCATTTGGTATAAGCAAAAGTCACTCTGTGACTTTTCAGTTTTGTTAGCTTTCCGATGGAGTTCCCTTGTATTGTTTCTGTGTGAACAACTTGCCAAGGGTAGCACCCATGGTCTGATTCTTCACTCTGTCCCTGCAGGGCTTTTAATTATGCTTTGCACACAATGGAGGCTCAGTGCATGAATGAATGCATGGATGAATTTTCCGGTTTGATTCCATGGGCTGCTTTATTCTATTAAATGCGCCACCCAGGTTTTCATAAGATGTTTAATTGGTACATATTTATTATCACTTTTTAATACTCCATAAATGTTTTACTTTTAGTCAGTAGAGCCCAAATAAACAGAAATTACAATATTTCCGAGTACAGAGTTAGTATTTTCAACATCATCTCACAAATAACATTGGGTCCATGAGACTCAATTCCTGGGTTTCATGGCCATGCTTGGTTGCCTAACTTTGTGTTCATGTGGCATAAAATCCTAAACTATCAGAGCTGCATGGGCTTTTAGACACCATATCTAAATCCTTATCATTTACACATGAGGAAGCTGACGTATTTGCGTCATTTACTGTTAGTGAATGAATTAGGGGTATGAACTGTCCTTAATCAAGATGGTGTGTGTATATTCCCAATATTTTTTTTTCATAAAAATGTAACATTGCTCTATTTTTTGACTGTTCCTACACTGGCTGATTCTAGGGATAGAGAAGAGCTAAGGAGAAATGTGTATTTTTCTTCTTAATTTCCAGTATTGCTATTCTTATTGACAGGCCAGACCTCTGTTCTTTGTGTTCGTAGCTAAATTCGGATTGCTTTTGATCAGGGGAAAAGAACGATAGTCACCCTTATCGCCAACTGAGAAATTCAGTCCATTCTGCCGACCTTGTTTATATCTTTCCATATAAATCTTGAAATTGCCCCTATTTTAAGTTTGATGGCCAGTGACTAAGTATTAAAGCTATCATTTGGTTTTTCTAAGCCTGAAGCCCTGCTTTCCAGAATCCTTTCCACCTTTGAGATCCTTCTAAATACCATCATTACTTTGAGAAAAAGAAGCTTAACAAGGAAGAGTTAGGAAATATAAAGAGTCATTGCTGGAGAGTCAGAAAAGGGAGGCAGAATGGCAATGAAATGAAGAGAGCCCTTGCTTTGGTTTTTTGTGTTTTTTTTGTTTTGTTTATATGATCTGCATCTAAATCCTGGCAATGTGTCCCTTTTAGTTTTGGGCAGTTCAGGAGCCCTGGAAGTCTGTCTCTCTCTATCTAGTGTGGAAAAGTATGGAACAGCTTTGGGCCATAGCTTGCTGCATGCCAACTTGACATATGCAAATTTTTATTGTAAAAATGCTATGTCTCGTGGTTCCTATTCCGAAGTCTTATTTGGTCAGGGAGCTTCTGATTAATAACAATCTCCAAATAATGGCTAATATTTGTTTAGCATTTTATGGCTTATGAAGTACTTTGTTATTTTATCATTCTATTATTGATAATATTATTTAATATTTTTCTATTACTACAGTAAATGTTCTAATTTTTATTTTATCCTTCTATTACACTATTACTGTTTCTCAGATGTATTGTGATCTATGTTTTACAAATGAAAAAAGAGATTTTAGGAGGATAAAAAACTGTGACGTAAGTTAGCTTCTAAATGGAAGGATTCATATGTACATTTTGAAATTCCTAAACCCAGGTTCTTTTCATGAAGGCTACGGTGGCCCTGAACATTTGACATAATCAGAGTCATTTAAAAAGGCTTGGCATATACAGCTCCTGGCTCTTCAGTGTCTCCTCTTTCTTTCAAAATACTCTAGAACAAACTTTGCTTCCTAAAAATATACAGCCTTAGGATAGAAGCAGCTCCATTTCATACTAGTGGTTTTCATTTCCCATTTGATAATTTGAAATGTAATTTCTTATAAGACTTTGGAAGTTGAAGCCAGAGGATAGGAGTCACATTTGTAGTGGTATCTTCCACGCTGCTGTCTTCTTACAACTTGATGAGAATCACCAAAGAAGATGTCTTTTACCTAAAATTCTCCAGGAAAGAGAGAACCTTGACTGCATTTAAAGGCATTTAAGCTACACAATGCCACTTTAAACTCTGGAACTGGCCTACAGTCTGGTGTGTAAGCAGGGAAACATTTTTATTGGCGCTTTAATAGAGTCTTATCTAAATATCTAAAAGCTCATTGCAAGCGTCAGTTGTTACCCTAGGTTAGATTTCAAGGCCCACGGCTCCCTTATGATGTCAACAAGGATAACTGATGTTTATTCTATAGTTAGAGCCCCCAAGGCTTCAGCAAACATTTTGCACATCACTTCTAGGACTAGCAGTAAATGCGGTTATCACTGCAAGACTGAGCTAACACATCTGCTACAAGAGTTGTTTATTTGAGTAAACAGCAAGGCGGTGGGGAGCAGGGGTGGACCGTTAGGATTGAGTCAGACAGACCAGAGTACAAAAATCAGCTTCACCACTTAAACATCATACAACCGATGCACAGTAAGTTACTTAACTTTCCTGAACTTTAGTTTCACTATCCCCAAATAGCAAATTATAAATTGCTGCTTTACATGTCAGATGTAAAAATTCACCAATCAAGTCATTTAGGGTAAATGGTATTTTTTCAGTCCTACTTTCTAGAATACTCAGAGACACACAGGTTTATCACTGAGGAGACAGTTTTTTCCAGACCCCTGTTTTCCTGTTCCCTCATAGTTTAAGAATCCAAGATTTCCTTCTTCCTTTTTCTACCTGTTGGTAGGGGCGGGGAGTGATATGTTCAGATCTTTGTTGTATCCCTTTTCCATCACGGAAACTTGAGAGAGAGTTGGGTTCACTGGAAGCTATGTTTACCTGCATAAAACCACGTCTTCCTCCCAGACCCAAAGGACCAGATGTTGAGAATGTGAAAGGAAGCCATATTGCGATTCCCAAGGCTAGGGGAAGGTATTACACCATCCCTTATAATGGTGCATCCTGTGCACTGGTGAAGGGCTGGACTTTGGCTTCCACCAGCTTATTTAGTTCTTTCAACCCCACAAAGGGACATTATTATCCTCATTTTATAGATGAAGAAATTACCAATGAAGTGACTTGCCTGTGATACGAAATTGCATGAGCCACTACTACTATCCCAGCCTATTCTGAAATCCAGCAATATTCTTTTCCACTTCTAGCCTTATTTCTGGCTCCCTTCAGCCTCCAGAGCAAGCTCGGGCTCGGTTTGCACAAAAGATGCAGCCATCTGATGTGGCAGGCATCCAAACCATGTGGGAAAATGGTGCTCCGCTTGGAACTTGCTTTTCTTTCTCTCAAGACCTAATGCAGAGGTTGCTGTGGGCTGTGTGTCATCAGACTGTGTCTGGCCATGGCAGGAGAACTGAAAGAGTGCCAGGGCTGTAGTTACTTCATTAAGACCAGCCTATCAATAAGATGTGTTCATGAGTCACAGTCTTTGTGAAGTCTTTATGTCAGCCACATTAGAAAGACATTAGAAGACATTAGAAAAACAATCTCTATAATTTGTACCTCTCTGCCCTTGGTATTCTTGGTCATAGTGCTTTGGGAAGTTGGATGTCTGAAGGTGGATTAAGTTTAAGGCATCTCTCAAGGCCAAGGGACAGTATGATATAGTGAAAAGAGCTCAGCCTGAAAACTTAGAAAACAAATTCTACTTCTGTCTCTTCTGATGAAGTCACCTGCCCTTTCTGAATCTTTTTGCTCAACTACCCAGTTATGTGTTTGAGCCAGATGACTTCAAATATCCCTTCCTTCTCTGAATTTGTACCTTAAACTTTTCTATGTAAGGAGTTAATTAAAAGAGCTACAGATTTCATTATAAGAAAGGTTAAGTTATGAATAGCAGGTATTTGAAGTAGGAGAGAAATAGATCATACCTTTATAATGATGTCCATCTTTAAAAAAAAAGAACAAAATTTTCATTTGTTTGCACATAGAGAATTAAAACGTTTCCTAGCTTGGACATTTATCTTTGTTAAATGGGCTACAGAATTAATGTTTTTTTCTATTTGTATTTATTTATTTTATGTTTATATTTTATATATTATAACATTATGTCTATTTATAATATTACTTTTAATATGGTTTTTTTGCATTTTTCTCATTTTTAATTGAGGTATAATTTACATGTAATAAAATACTCAGATCATGAGTAGTCCATTTGATTAGATTTGTCAATTGTGTATATTAATATCGCCCCAGAAAGTTCCCTCGTGAGGCAGCAACTTTCTGACCTTTGTCACGATAAATTATTACTATCCTTTTAATTCAGATAAGTGGAATCATGCCATATTTATTTTGTATGTGGATTCTTTTATTTAATGTGAAGTTTTTTTAAGATTCATCCATTCATTTCTGTTGTTCTATCAGCAGTCTGTTCCTTTTTGTTGATTAGTATTCCATGAATATACTGTATTCTAGGAATATACCATATTCTACAAATATACCACAATTGGTTTATCCATTCTTCTCATTTTTATTTTATCATAAATTTATATAAGTGAAAAACATGGAAATACATGTCCTGAATCTTTGGGTCAAATCCATCTTCTGTCAGTACCAAGGACTCAGGGAGTTTGAGGGCCCTCATACCAGCCTGGCCTATTAGGCATATACTTTTGCTTCTCCTAGGAGTCTTTCCCTTCTCCACTGTTTCTTCAAGTGTCATGTACAAGTGGGAAAAGCACCGGCCCAAGAGTCAAGACACCCAAGTTCAAGGGCAGCTCTGCCTTGGCTTGACAGCTAATTGGCCACTTGGTCAGTAGACCTCAGTTTCTTCATCAATGAAATGGTCTGATTGGACTGGACACTCAGTTTTTTCATCTCTGGCATCCCGTGGTCCTTCCAGAATCCCTCCTCTGGGCTTTGGATACCTCGTTCTTCTCAGTTGCTCCTACAATCCCTCTCTTTTGCATTTCTGTGAGGAAGTATTCAAGGCATTAGATTATTTGCAATATATCTCGTCCTTCTTTCTCTCCCAGACCCTACACTTCCTTTTTCTAGACCTGGAGCCTAGACAAGAAACGTTGTCTAAAAAGCTTGCTCTAAGATGATTTCCCTAAAAAGTATCAGTCCTTAAAATTTTATAGTTTCTCAAGTTCTTAGGATATTATTAATTTGCAAAGATAACCATAGATAGCATATTTTATCATACCTTTTCTCATAACTTCAAAACTACATTATGGATCTACTCTTTCTGTCTCACTCCCTTGTCCATTGTCTTTCGTGGTACCATCTAAACTATTGACTCATTTTCTTTCCTTCTGATTTGTAATAGAAGTTGTATAACCTGAGTTGAGGCACTAGATAAAGTGCTGGCATGCCTGTATTTCAGCTGGTCCTTGGTCAGTATTATTCATTTGGCAATGTCTGTTTTACTTGAAGACTAAACTTATTTAATACTTCCTTTCCTTGTCTTCACAGTACATGGAGAAAATGTCTTTGAAATACAATTCCTCCCCCAATGGGAAATGCTTTCTACAGATTTTTTTTTATTATTGTTTTAAAGGTAAACTTTGTTTCACTTTAAGAAGCAAAGTATCTGTCCCTAGCATAGAAAAAAAAAAAAAACTGGAGGGATTTGAACAGTAAAGGAGAGTATTTTTCTAGCTTAAGTCAATAATACGTAATAGTTTTTTTGGATACCAAGGGAATTTAGAGGTTAGCATATTTACCCATATATTTGTGAAAAATTCAAAATTCCATCTCTAAGTAAAAATGAGTTTAAAAAGTATCCACCATTCTTATTGTCCATCTTTTTTGACACATTCTTTGCAGTAGAGTGGAGTAGAAAGAACATGGACTTAGGAACTCAGAAAGGCTGAGATTTTAATATTGGCCTGTTCCGGTTGAACTTCATTGGGCAGGTCACTTAACCTCTTTTACCTTTAGTCATTTTATCAATAAATTAGGAATAATAGTATCTATTTTTCAAGGCTGTATTGAGGATCTGAGATAATACATCAAAAATTCATGGCACATAAGGTGTGAACCAATAAATATACTAATTAGGAGTTGTCATTTCTGATGCTTCTTATTATAACATCAAAATTAGTTCCTCTAATATTTACTGAAGCACAAAGCTTTAAACTCTAACTCTGGAGCTTCCAAAACAAAGTGCAGACTTCATTTTCACACTCATAAGCTCTGAGATCTTTCACTATTGCCTTATATTTTACCAAATTGTGATTATATCCAGAAAAACATATTTTAAAGCCCTGGTGCCTATTGTTTTCCAGTGAAGGGACTGGAGGGGCATAATCGGAATGTTTATTAAGTGACCACATTACTGCATTGCAAGGAAATGGCCTTTGTAGGGGAGCTGTGTCTCAAGATTCTGCAGTGGAGGCTCAGACAGCCCCAGACCCTGGAAACCTGCTCCATGCCCCTGTCACTGGAAGGTGGGGGTGGAGGGCTAGATAAAAGGTTTAAACGTAATTACAAATTCAGTGGGCTTAAGGGAAGATTATTGAGTTACAAAAAAATCCACACAATGAAGTGAATTTTCACTTGCACGAGACACATTATTTATCTAGAATTTTAGAATGGGCCTCTCTTCAGGTAACTGTTTAGAGTATCTGTGATTTGTTTTCCTTGATGGAAGGTGAGTAAGTGAGAAGCATATCTAAACAGGTCTCCGCCAGTTTCTTTCATAAATCTCCCGTGGTGTATATGCTGTGTACCCTTGACAAGGAGAACACTGTTAATGGAGACTGTGCACTCTGGAACTCCTAGCACAGACATGGGAATTGGGAGCTCTTGGGTCTGTTGTTTCTTCCAAAGACTGACTCTGTGACCTTCACAAACAAGGCGAAGGAGATCGGATCTGCCAGGGAATGAGGGCTCACCTGAGAAAGCGGCTGCATGCCTACAAAGTGTTTATCACTGTTGCTTAGCTCAGATAAGGAAAACACTTATAATTACTGCCCAGACTTCTAGACATCCCCTTTGTCTTCTAGGCCTACTTTTCCCTGTGAAGTCTGGTCTCCCCTAAACCAGATGAGGATTCACATTTGACCTCAACAAAATTAACTCTTTGCATTCATGCTTTATTTAGTCATTAGTCAAGGAACACGTAGTATGCACCTGCTGTTCATGCCAGACACTGTGCTAAGTAGAGGATGTAAAAGATGAGGAAGTCTTG
>CAUYRT010047742.1:0-58341 GCA_963574885.1 Lepilemur ruficaudatus
TTTTATTAATCCACTTATGTATTGATGGGCACTTGGGTTGTTTCCACAACTTTGCAATTGTGAATTGTGCTGCTATAAACATTTGAGTGCAGATGTCTTTTTTATAGAGTGTCTTTTGTTCTTTTGGGTAGATGCCCAGTAATGGGATTGTTGGATCAAATGGTAGATCTACTTGTATCACTTTGAGGTATCTCCATATTGCTTTCCACAGAGGTTGCACTAGTTTGCAGTCCCACCAGCAATGTAGGAGTGTTCCTATCTCTCCGCATCCATGCCAACATTTATTGTTTTGGGACTTTTTGGTTAAGGCCATTCTCACTGGAGATAAGTGATATCTCATTGCAGTTTTGATTTGCATTTCCCTGAGACTGAAGCAGGATCCACACCTTTCACCTCTCACAAAAATCAACTCATGCTGGGTAACAGACTTAAACCTAAGGTGTGAAACTATTAGAATTCTAGAGGAAAACATTAGAAATACTCTTCTAGACATTGGCCTTGGCAAAGAACTTATGAAGAAGACCCCAAAGGCAATCACAGCAACAACAAAAATAAATAAATGGGACCTGATCAAACTAAAAAGCTTCTGCACAGCCAAAGAAACTGCCACGAGAGCAAACAGACAACCTACAGAATGGGAGGAAATTTTCACATGCTGCCCTCAGATTTAAATAAAGTGAACCTATAAGATGAGATATGAAGAAAGGAACCAGATACTTTTCTACAATCAGCAATTGTAATCCTACCCCTCTGCCTCACTTCTCTTTGAGAGGATGGACCAAGCAGATTGAGAAAAAGAATCCTAACTTTGGTACACAGGGTCTGAGCCTGCATCCCTCCACTTTAACCCATGTTAGTTGAGTTGAGATGGCTTTTTAAGAGCAAAAACCAGCATAGCCCTATAATGTTCAAGGACTTAGATTGGGTTTTTCCTATTATTTAGTCTCCATTAATCTTTATGAGAGTCCTGTGAGAAGGTATTTTTAATCATATTTTAATTCTTAAGGGGCCCAAGCACACTGGTTAGACTGGGAATATAGTGACTATTAAGTTGAAGAGTGCATGGAAGGGTATATATGATTTGTGTAAAGAATATTCATAGAAGGTGCCTTGGAGTTTAAAACTGGTATGTGGAAAAGAGATTTGAGGTATGATAGATATTTAAGGAAGTCTATTGTTAAGTAATTAATAAGTGTTTATTTTTGTAGCTGTAAAATTTGGATCACTTGAACATGGGGAAAATATACTCCAAAATTCCTATACAAGTATTTGGGGAAATTGGTTTTCTACACAAAACGTCCAAGATTGTATCTGATCTGACAGTCACTACCAGTGATTCTACAATAACCTTCAGTGCTTTTTAAAGTTGGATGTCCTTTCTGAATTTCATAATGGTATTTTACATTCAAGGCTCGTTACTGGCATGATGACTCTTAATATTTATTGCATCTGACTAAGACATATAATAACTCCTTAATTGGAACTAATAAACTAATAGAGAAATTTAGAGCTCTCCAAACTATATGCAATCATGTACACTTTTAGGTAACGAATATACATGAAACTAATTTAATCTTAAAATTTAAAAAGAAAAATCTACTCATGCAAAGCTTAATTTTTATTAAGAAACTGATAATGAAAATACTGCATTTTAATGATTTCTCCAACTCCTCATCATTCTTTCTTCAAAATATCCCCATTTCTGCTTTTTTAAAAAATATATATATCATCCTGAATGAATTATAAAATAGGACATTTTGGTCAGAGTGTCTGCATACAACAAGAAACTATTCACCACTTGCTTATTATCATCTGCTTTACTTCTTTAGGAAAGAAAATTATTTTGAGACCAGCTCTTAAAAAGCATAGGGAAACCATCAGAATTATTTGCACTTTTCTTTGTAAAAGGATTGCGGAAAGCATAAAGCTTATTCTAAAGGTGCAGTATTGGTCACGGGTAAACCACGAAGATGGTCTCTGTCTTTAAAACCCCCATTCCCTTCCTCCACTGCTGCTTTTCAGCATCCTCATGTTCCCTACCCATGATCAAGGCTTTATTGTGTTACCTATCCTAGCAAGTATTTGCATTTTTGCATAAGGACCAAACCTTTAAATTAAATGGATAAAATCTTACCACGAGCAATTCTTGAGCTAGTGTGGCTGTGCGTGCACGTGCTCAAAAAGGAAGAGCATGTGGGTCATCATGACATCACGTCACAGGGCCAGTGATGTGTTTCATGTATGCAGGTCTGGATTTCCAAGGTTGTGAATATTTAGATTATATTGCCCTTCCTCCCATTTGTAATTTAAAACAATATTAAACGACAGAATAAATGGAGTTCAGCAAAACTCTGGCTTTTCTAATGGTGTTTCCTTGAATTGATTTTAATACTCATATCAAAGGCTTTTAAACATACTGCTTTTTTCATGGTCTTTGGACCCCTGTTTACCTCTGAAGCCATAAACCAGGTACTGGGTGCTGCCTCGTGCGGATCCAGCACAGCATGCATGGTGAGGTCTCTTCTGCTAAGATGACAAGCTCTCCAGGAACAGTAATGGCAAGACAGCTTCATCGAAGGCCATTCAACATGGAAGGATGACAGCTGCAATACCTCTGGGCTCCCTACTCATTCTCCAAGCCTCTTCCTGGCCTGCCTCTTTCATTGCCCCCAGCTTCTAAGTCAATACTGTCTGTCTCATCCTTCATCTGGTGGGATTTGGTACTAAATCCCTGAACTTTTGTCCTGGTCGTAGAGCTGCCACTTGCCTATAATAGCATTGTCTCAGGAACCACTTAGGCAAAGCGGGCGCCAAGACAAATCAGGCAGAGGTGGAACAAGGCCTGGCCTCACCTCAGGGTCTGCACAAAATAAATCATGCTGGTGGGAGACCCAGGACAATAGGTACGTATGGGTTTGGTGTATGTACTCTTGAGGATCTGAGTAGGATGGGGATAGAGCCTAAAGTGCTGAGATCCACCAGCAAAATGCCTGACCTATTTGAATCTGAGTAAACTGCCAAGACTCAAACACACACACACACAAATCCCGAAATACAGTAGTCAGATCCCTCTGAGTCATCAATTCTAGCATCCTGAGCCATGCCAAGGGGCATTTATATGAAAATGAGTCATTTTATTTTTAAATACATTTTTATTATTTTCTTTTTTCAAATTAATGCACACACAATAATAGTAGACAATTATAAAAATGCAAGTAAAAAGAAGAAACAAAAACCATTCACAAATATAGCACTTGTATTTAAGTATTGTTAATATAAAATAGTTTTGATGTGTCTTTCTATACTTTACACTGTGTACATGTATAATGCTTGTATCTATTTATCCATCTTTTTAAATGGGGTCAGACTGTACACACTGTTGGCAGTTGGCTTTTGTTCATGTAACAATACGTTGTGGATATCTTTAACAGAATCGCTTTCAAGTAATTCTTTTCTTTCCCCTTTCTCCTCTCATAGAATGATCTGACAGCTCTTTAATCTTGCACATTTAGTCATTTTTAGTAATTTGATATAGTTTTTTTTACAAAAAAGTTTTTAAACAGCCTCATACTAAGTCCAATTGTTTTATAAAAATATTAACTGAGAAATTGTCAAGGCAGGCAAAGAAAGCAAAAGCAAAATGACTAAGACTAGAGAACTGTTGAAACAAAATGCTTAAATATATTTTGAAGTTTTTGCCTGTTTTTTAAAATAAAAACAAACCACTACAATTTCCAACTTGTCTCAGAATTCTTGAGACATGTATTTCTATTCAACCTAAATTGTTTTTTTTGTTTTTTTTTTTTTTTTTGAGACAGAGTCTCACTGCGCTGCCTGGGCTAGAGTGAGTGCCATGGCGTCAGCCTAGCTCACAGCAACCTCAAACTCCTGGGCTCAAGCAATCCTCCTGCCTCAGCCTCCCGAGTAGCTGGGGCTACAGGCATGCGCCACCATGCCCAGCTCGTTTTTTCTATTTTTGGTAGAGACGGGGTCTCACTCTTGCCCAGGCTGGTCTTGAACTCCTGACCTCGAGCGATACGCCCGCCTCGGCCTCCCAGAGTGCTAGGATTACAGGTGTGAGCCACCGCACCCGGCCTTCAACCTAAATTTTTATTCAACATTACAAATAATGTAATCCAGTCTGATTCCCCAAATTACTTTGTGATTCTAAATTTCATGGGTTTTTCAGGGTACTGAAGCCCACTCAATGCGGTCAGTCTCAGTCTGTGAGTTCACCACCATGAGAGCTCTTTGAGGATGTTCACACACAGAAAGTCCTCTCAAGCTTTTTGCCCTTACCTGGAGACATCTATCCTGACCATGGGATGTCCTACCTTCCAGTCTGGAATTATTGCTTTTCCCAGGAGACCGCAGAGCTCAGGCAGGTGTCTAATTCTATCAACACATTACTAACCTTTGCCAGAACATCTTGATTCCTGTCTAATGTATCATTTTCTTATCATCTAGAGAGATATCCTTTAACTATCAGATAATAAATGTTTTCTTCTCACAATATAATCTTGGTTTCAATAGTTCCAGGCTCTTCTGGCCAATTCACCACATTCAACGGTTGTGGTATATAACTTTACTGTCTTCACAGGATTTAAACTGGGCTGTTCATTTCTTTCATATGTGGCTGATTCTAGGCCCCTTGTATAATAGTAAAATGATGTGTCTTGTTTAAAAATAAACACGAGGATTTGATGATTTGTCATTGCTTCTGGGCATGTGAATTCTGTGGTTCAGCTATTCAAAGATGATTTAAAAATAAGAATTAATTTAAACTTATGCAGGAGTGTGTGGCTGCTGCATTCATACAACTTCTTTTTTTTTTTTTTTTCGGACACGGCCAGAAATGGGGCTTTTATTGACAATGTACCAACGTGATGTCACAAGGTCAAGCCTAGCTCAGCTAAAGACCAACCTTCCTGCCATGTGTCCATGAAAATGTGGGTTATACAGAAGTTCCTTGAGTGCTTCTTTCAATCCAAAACACATTGTCCACACCAGAATCTGGAAATAATCTCACTGGAATTGAGAGAACGATCAATGATACTCAGTGATAAATACTCCATTTTTAATATCCACAATTTAAAAAGTCTAGCACTTTAAAAAAATGGCCCTTTCTTTAGCGCTTTGCTATTTACAGCAGACTTTGAGAAGGTTGCACCTTCTACAATCACAAAAATACCTTAATTCTATCAAGTTTACATCCATCAGAATTACCCAAGGTGCAAGGAGTTGACTGCACAGCAGAGCAGGAAGAGCTGAATGGAATTATGTGTGAAACATACCTCTTCCTCTTGAATGGCCTGTCCTTTTGATGTTCTTTGATTCTCTCTGTAAATTTTTGTTACTTTTCCCATTTGTGGTCTATTCAGCTGTTGAATCCATATAACTGGAGACGGATTTTTTTTAAAGGGAATCATTAGCAGTTCTCTCTAATACTTCTCAGAGTTTTACGGCCAGGGAGCCATTTCTCCCGATTCATCTTTATTTCCTCCTGAGCCTTGACCACACTCTACGTTTTCCTAAGGAGTGGGTTTCAGGAGTA
Source organism: Lepilemur ruficaudatus (assembly GCA_963574885.1). NCBI lineage: Eukaryota > Metazoa > Chordata > Mammalia > Primates > Lepilemuridae > Lepilemur > Lepilemur ruficaudatus. The sequence goes on from CAUYRT010047742.1 coordinate 5,555, forward strand.
TGATTGTCTCCAGGGCAGGGTTTCAGTGATTTGGTAGAGGAATGAACTGTGTAAAGACTTCTTCACACAGGGTTTTGTGGGAGCCAGTCCTCTTCCTTTGAAGTTCAACCATCTCTTTTTCTTTTCCCACTCTGACATGACATGTTCTTTTTTCTTTTCTTTTCTTTTCTTTTCTTTTTTTTTTTTTTGATTAACATTTAGAACTACAGAAGGTTTCTAAGAGCTCATAGGATGGCATCTTGTCCCAACGCCACCATTGTCTCTGATGCTCCTAAGCTCATAATGCCTGTACTGCCAGCCCATCCGGGTTTCTCATTTTCCTTGCTTTTTTCCTCAAGGGCTCTGGGAGCACTTATCTTTTCGTTTAAGACCATCTATATCCAGACACCAAGCTTTAGTGCTGTGTTCCTTAGCTGACTTTATTCTTCCATGATTTTGTTTTCAATGCTTAGGCTTTCTGGTGTTTGATTTTGTGTTCTCTTTGTCCTGAAACATGTAATTTTCCTCCCCTCACCATTCTATCAGAAAGGACATAAAACTCATGCCCAACAAACCCTTAGAATAAAAGTCTATAATATGTCACATTCATTTAAGTAAGCAGTATATGCTTGTTTATTAAGTTATAGACATGTTAAAATAATTTTTACCTTTGGAAAATGTAACATTAGTGTTCCCTAGAGCCAAGTCACATGCAGTAGAATAGTTAGCAAATCAGTAAACATAAATTCTGTAGTTTTGTTCTTAATGCATTTGCAAATCAATATTTTTCAATGCATATTTGCTTAAATGTTTAGAAGTTTTTCCTTGATGACTAGAGTTATGATTAATTATTCCATCCTGAGACTTTGAAAGCCTGTTAAATTATCCTTTTGGTTCACACGGTGCACTCTAGTGGGGTCTACTTGAATTACAAGCAGTCCTGTTCCCAACTCCTTCCCATGGGGGTTGCGGCATGACTTGGAGAGGCAGAAATTAGTTAAAATTATAGTATGGCATAATATTCATGATAAAAATGCTGGAGAACTTTTTATAATAAAAGACATGTGGATCTAAAAAAAGGTGGAGATATCTAGTTCCTTTACTTGCCTCTGATAAGTACTTCATCTAAGTCAATCCAGAAGACAGAGTTCTACTCTAAGTGTACATCTGAAGGAGAGAAGTAAATTATGCAAAATAATCGTGTATGTGTTTACTTTGGAAAGGTTTCAAACAGATGTTAAATATTATTATCATCAAATATTTACAGAGCATGGCTTGTATATTTGAAATTGTACTAGATGTTATGATTATTTTTTTCCTGGGCTACTATATACATTAAAACTACTGACAAGCCACTACACACAACTGTATCTTTACATTTAATTGAGAAACCACAATAGAAGTCTTGTAGGATGGGGTAATACCACAGTATTGTGTGAAATAGCCATGTTCTGCCAAGAACATTTAGAGGCCAACAGGGGAAATTTCTAGTCCAGTCTTCTTTAATAAACAGCACATTTTCATTTTTGTCTGTTTTAAAGAAAAGAAATCCAATAGACAATGTGGACATGAGGCTGTGTAATGTTGCAAAGCAGAGAGGACTGAGAATTGAGAGGTCTGGATTCTAGTTTGTACTCTTTCACCAGCCAGCAGGGAGAATGAACAAGCCAATGAACAGCTTGGGCCTTCAGATTAGGAGGTTGGCCACATATTTCTTCATTGGTTGGCTCATAAATTGATGTTATCTATGAAATTGCATTGTTCACAAGTAGAAAATCCCTTTTTCAAAGTCCCTGAAAATCTGTGAGAAATTTAGGGTACTTTAACATTTTTTATTTCAAAATATTAAGAGTGTACAAATGTTCTTGTTACATGAATGACTTGTGTAAGGCTTAGGTTGGGGCTTTTAGCATGCCCATCACCAGAATAGTGTTCATTACCGATAGGTAAGATTTTACCCTCACCCCCTCCCAACCTCCCCACTTATTGAATGTCAATGTCCTTTATATCTATGCCCATGTGTACCCATTGTTTAGCCCCCCCTTATTTGAGAGTACATATGGTGTTTGTTTTTCCGTTCCTGAGACACTCCTCTCAGGACAATGGCCTCCAGTTCCACCCAAGTTGCTGCAAAAGACATTATTTCATTCCTTTTTATGCCTGAGTAATACTCCATGGTGTGTGTATGTGTGTATGTGTGTGTATTTACGTATATATACACACACACAGCACATTTTCTTTATCCATTCATGAATTGATTTAAAGTCCTGTCACCTCGGGAGGTCATTTTAATTATGTTAACAATAGTTGCATGTTAACATAATTCAGGCAAATGAGAACCACAGAAGAATGTTCTTGAACATTCGCATTTGTCTATAATGCTTACATTCTCTTGGATCATTAGAACTGAGTAGTTATGAAAGGTTTATATACTCATAAGACAGGAATGCCTAGTTGCTCATTAGGCACTTTTTGTTTTTGATGAGTAAATGTAGACACAGATAGGCTCTGTCAGAGTCCTTATTATAACCTTCAATTTGGTATGGGAAATCACTTGTCACATGTTCTCTTGTTATTAATATTAAATATGTATATATAGTGATATATAATATAATAATGATTTTATATATGGCTTTAAATATATCTATATGACTAAAGTTTTATATTAAGCCACACTAAACTGTATGAGGATTCTGAGTAACAATTTCTGGTTCTTACTTAAAACTTATGCAAGAAACAATCTGCTAAATGAAGCAAAGTTGAAGCAAGAATCAATGACATGAAAGCTTCCTTGAGAAATGATTAAGTCCATCTCTTTGCCCACAGCTAAACCTATGCGCTACATTATCTGAACAGAAAGAGAACATTGACCTATTTTTAAATTCCCCATTCTAATGGCTTCTGCAGTCCTCCTGAGTAATGCTCACATTCGTGTGTCTAACTGCCTCTTCAGACTCTACTCTCCTCTTCAGGATACAATGTTAAAAGACACCACAGAGGAATACAAAATCAAATAACATAGGATATATAATTTATGCTACAAATGAACTCCTATTTCATACACATATTCCATTGGTTCTCTGATTTGCTTTTACCTTATCTTGATTATCAAGCAGAGGTAGTTGAATAAAAACTTCACCATTCAATCATTTTAGGAATAGTAGTTACTAGTGCCTAGTAGGCACTGGGCAGTATGTAAATGCCAGGGATACAGTCTAGTAATTATCTTGAGATCTAAGCTTGTTCTTTTTTGGTTTTATTAATGTCCCTAACTTCACAAAATGAATTCTGTGGTAATCTACTTGATACCAAACGAAACAGTTGATTCAGTCAGTATAGTGCCTGGCAGTATGTAATCAAAATTTAAATAAAATTCAATTCAAGAATGAAGTCAGTTGAGGAAAAAAACAATATTATTGAAACTATACATGGATTCATACAAAACTGAGTATGTTATCATAATATAATTTTTACTGGTTTCTCACATATACAGAAAGCAAAAAAATCATTAAAATATTATTCACCTGAGATTGGTAAGGTACTTGTCCCTGATGCTAAGGAAAGGTACTGTAGCCAAGATATGTAATGTCAGCTTACTACAAAGGCTTTAATCATCTACATTACAGTTTTATATTAAGGCACAAGCCAAGAGCAATTGAAGAATTTGCCACACAGACACCCCAATCAAGTTTCTGCATTTAATGAGTTACAAATAGATACTATATTTAGTTCATTTCCCAGAGCAGTACTCCAGTTATTATCACTATCTTGTAAAAATATTAGTTGAAAGGATTCATTTGGAAAGCTGATAAGCTTTAAAAAATACCCTAACTTCACAAATTCATTCTAAAATTGGATACTATATAGATTAGCATAGGAAATATAAATACTAGAAGAGGATTCAATTCCCCAGAAATTCACATACAGTTCATCTCAGGAAAGAATTGGTCCTAGTCCAATAACAATTACCTCCTACAAATTTCTTGCCTGCTATAGGTTATTTCCTATCATATAGGTGTGTGTTCAGACTCTCTATATAAATAAAACCATGGTTAGAAATGTCACGCTATGGCATCCTGGTGGACATTTGACCTGGCTAAAACAAAAAATGAAATATAATCACAAATTTTTAGCCTGTCCTTACTATAAATTCTAAAGAACTGAAAAAGGATAATCACATCTACTTTCATGAAATATTCTATTATCAAATATTTAAAATGCTAAAGCACCTTTATTGAGGTGGAAACATTTAATACAAAGGAGGACCTTTAGAGGAAGTATATTTATACACAAAAGAAATTCTCATTGTAGAAGAGCATGAATTTGGTTGAGCTGTTTTCTTCCTGTTACATAACAATGTGGGGAGTCAGCCAATGGACATCTTGCCACAGAGAATTGACAGATGCTTGCAGAGTGAAAGTGGGAAAAGGCCAAGAAGTCCAAATTGGCAAACGTCATATTGACTACGGACAAAACATTTCCTTTAATGAAAGATACTCAATTAGTTTTCCAGTTTTGACATAGGCCTTTATGACTTTATGAACACATTTTATTGCCTACTTCTTTGAAATTTCTTAATAGCAATTTATATACTCACTTTTATATGTGCAATGTATTTTATTATACACCGATACATGAACTGTAATATAACATGTGGCCAAAATACCGAGTATTTCAATATCATAGGCACACACTGTTGCTTTTGAGATGCAGTGAGAAATCTATGTATTTGTATGAGAATGATCAATTAGTAAAATCACTTAAAAAACAAAATTAACGTTTTTTTGAAAATAATTATAATCTCTCAACACTACATTTCCTTAGCATATTGTGTACTTAAAATCTCCCATCTTGTTCCAGTTATCGGTCCTTTTCCAGCTTACCATGTAGCATGATAGAAGGGCACTGAAATCTGACAGATCTGCCCTCAAATCCAGCCCCACCACTTACTAGCAGAGTGATCTTGGAGACTGAGCCTCAGTTTCATCATTTATATGCATATAATGATATTAACATTTAATTTGAATGACTGTTCAGAGGATGAAATCAGGAAATAATGTTTGTCACACTTAGTGGGTAGATGTTCATTAGCTTTATTTCCCTTCAAATCCCTCCTCCACCTTCAAAACAACAAAACAACAAAATCTGAGTACATCATAAAGGTATTCTGGTTTTGGGTGGTAAAAAGCTTAAGGATACAAACTTAGTTTCAAAAATAAATGTATATTTAAAGGAGAAAATACATCACAACAAATTACAATTTTTTAAAAAGCTGATTACAAATGAAACATCATACTTTTGATCACCTCCTCATCTGACAGCAATTTTATGACAGCATTTTTCTATGTTGAGAAAAGAAAAATAATTCATATTTTTTCCTAGCATGGTTGAGTGAACTCTGGTTTTTGTTATATCTAGGCTAGGAATTGGTTTTTCAGGATCATAACTGGTTATTGGTAATGGTATGTTAGGTCTTAGAACTGTTGCCAATTTTAGAAAATTAGAAATTTTTTTTTCACATATATGTTGCAAGATTTGAAGGAATTTCAAGTTTTCTTTAAGTGAAAAATTTAAAATAACCTTTAAATTGCCAACACTTGATCAATTTTTTGTTGTTACCCTCATGTGATGTTGAATAGAATAGGTAGTAGCGATTCTAGAAGCTGTTTTTACACCTGGTCAGCTCACAATTTAACTATACCCAGATGCTACTTTGTGCCCATGAGTCCCACTAAATCTAAACCAAATTAACCTTTCCCTTAATTGCACCTCATACTAAGGAAGTTAAAGTGGAAAGAGAATGGTCTTATTATCAATAGCAGTTAAAATATCTTGCTATTGCAAAGTGTACAAAACATATGACCACACGAATACATTGCTAGGGCCCCTCCCAGGGCCTTGGAAGGGGTCGGTGTGAGAAGCCCTCAAGCGTAAGCTTCATTAGCTTCACCTGAAATTCACCTTTGCTTCTTATTTCTTTTTATCTTTTCCCTTCCTTTCCTGCTCGAACTCTGACCACTTCTTTCTTTGTATTCTCTTATTGCTTCAGCTCCCTACATTCTGACTTTTAGCTCTACCACAATTTTGAAATTGCTGTCTCCAGTGCGATCATGTTCAATTGCTTTTCCTCAATTCTCATCCAAGTTGATTTTCTTATCACAGGTCAAGCCATTGAGATTCCCCCTTCCTTTTGGTTTTCTAGTGACTCCTTAGGTCCCTGTTTGCCTTGTGTCCTTGCAGCCTTCCTTTTTTGCCCTTAGAAAAGTGTCCTTCTGACATAGAGTGGCGTAACAGACATTGGATACTCAGAAGGGTGAGATGGTAGGAGGGTAGGAGGGGGTGGGGTAGGAAAAATTACTTAATGGATATAATTTACAGTTTTCTGGTGATGCATACACCATAAACCCAGACTTCACAACTATGCACTGAACCCACGTAACAAAACCACATTTGTTACAGTTTTATAGACCCCCTGCCTCTATAAAAACAAAAAAAAAAACCAACAAAAAAACAACAAAAAACCAAACCAACAAAAAAGAAATGTGTCCTCCTCCTCCTCCTTCTCCCTCTCCTCCTCTTTTTTTTTTTTTTAATTCCTAGACAGTGCTGGTTACATAATGGATATTTAGTAACTATGTGCAGATGAAATAATTAAAGGGATTTTTTAAAATGTTGAGAAAAATTTTGTACATCTGTTTCTTGTAAGGAAATAGATTATGTTTAACCTTGTTTTCTTAAATTGACTTTACAAGCTTAATATCTATTAAAATTTCAGGAAATCTTGAAACATGGGGAAATATGGGGAAAACCACTAAGATTTATGAGGATAATGACACGGGCACAGCATTCCAATTGTTTGGTCCTTCATTAAGATGAGAAAATCTGTCGAACACTACCATTTGCTTTCCAAAGAATTATAAAATTAAAAAAACACACTCATATGAAATCAATTGATGACTCACAAGAGGAATACAAGTTTGAAAGGCAACACATTATGTAATGAGTAATAAAGTCTAAAACAATGGAAACACAGTGAGGAAAGAGGAGAGGAGGAGGAGGACACCCCGGTGATTACCCAGTTGCCATGTCACTGCCAAGCCTCAGGACAAGAACATGGGGGTGGGGGAAAGATGACTAAATGAACTATTCTCTACCCTTATCATTAGCAACCTACTGTTGCTGAGAGTCAGGAAAGTATTTAATTTCAGTAAGACTTCTTGTGCTTCATGTGATTGTGTTTTGTTTCTTGGTTAAATCTCCAGTCAATTGGTGGATGAAAAATGAAAGGTTGAGAAGCTCTGATTTACTCACAGAAACATAACCACCCTAATAAAAGCATGCTGATCCATGGTTGTTCATATCGTTGCAAGGGATAACCCAGCCATTAACAAGAAAAATGCTCCTAAAAAGACTTGGAGATTGATATCACATAACCCAAGCTGGGGAGTAATAACAATGAAAGTAATAGCTACCCTTTATTGAGTTTTTAATATGTGCCAGACACCTCTAGGTGCTATATAGTTACTATTACATTGACCCACATGGAAATCCTATGAATTAGGAAAAATTATTATCCTAATTTCACAGATAAGGAAATTAAGGCATGGAGAGGTTAATTAATTTGCCCAAGCTTATATAGTTTAAAAGTATAAGAAGCAGGTTTGGAACCCAGGCAATCAATCTGGTTTCATTTCATGTCTTAATGAAGACACTTTCATTCTCATTATATGCTGACATATTACAGTGCATTTTAATGTATTTTAGGTCATTTTATTATTATACAAACAGAATAATTTGAATTAATTTCATTATTAAAATATCCATAAATTTTAAAATTAAGAAAAAGTAGGTGTAACTATTAACAATTATCTCAGTTTTAATAACAGAAACTGAAGCATAAAGGAACCATAACGGAAAGTCACTGTAAAATACTGACATATTTAAGTATTTGTCACTTTTGTCTCCCAAATGATCTCAGATTTTGTATAGTTTTATGACTAAGTTAAAAATCTTAATACAGTTACGGATTTGTCCATTTTGAAATTTAACTCATTGTTGAAAATCAAAAGAAAAAACATTGAAATTATTTTTTGCGGTTGCAGAAAATTCAAATAGACCAATCTTATTTAGTACCTCAACTCAGAAGGGTTTGAAAGGATTTATGAGATTTATATCTGTAAAGTGCTTAGGAGCACCTGGCACAAGCTGTCTTTAAAAGGTTTCCTTTTAAATAAAGCTAACATACAATAAGCCAAATTTCTGATAACCTGCTATCTTGGTTTGGCCTCCCACAGAAGCAGACCCCAAGATAAGAATTCAAGTGCAGATAGTTTGGGAGGAAAAGGACATGACCAGAAGAGAGTGAAGAAGTTAGAGGAGGATGGAAGGCAGCCAACAAGGATGTGCTATGGAGCCAACTTATCACCAGGTGTGGGTGGAGCCTAACGCCACTGGAAATTCTGAAAGCCAGTGTAGACAGTGCACCTCAGAAGGGCAAGGGAGCTGGGACATTTACACACTGGCTCCCATGAGCTGGTTGTTTCAGTCATGGAATGAGGGCCGCTCTGGAGGGGCAACAATTCCACCGTTTGTCGGGTCTGCCATGTAAGAGGCAGAGTGGGCCGCAACAGCAAAAGAAAGCTTCCAGTGCAGGCGCCGGCCCCTGGATGTCCAGCCGGTGTGCGGTGCCAGCCACGTCTGCTCCTCCACGCTGCCTTTCACTCTAAAGGGCATTATTTTTTTACAAAAGTCTTTATATCCAAACAGCATCTACTCTTGGAAAGAAGAAAATAAAAGATCAAATTATGCAACAATTAGACTCCTTCATCATGTTGGTTTGTGTGAGGGCGCCGCAGGAGCAAGTGCCACGTGAGAGCGTCCAGGCTCCGTTTCAAGCTGCTCTGAGCAATTAAACACACAATGTCTTGCATAGAACAGCAGAGGAGGAGTTAGCAAGAAGTGTGCATGAAGCAAAAACACTGAGTGTATCCCTTACTGAGGATACCAGGATGCCCTGTGGGGGGACTCTCTCCCTTCCAGCCCTACAGTGAAACGATTCTTACTGTGCTGGGCCTCATGGTCACTAGAGAAAGCCATTCAACCTTTTCACTTTATCTATTCACGAAACCTTATAAGGGCCTCCAGATCCTTTATTGATGAGATTTGTGGTCTGGAGAGAGATCAAATGGCTTATCTTTGGTCTAAAACTGAGTTAATGGTTTAACTGGGGCCAGACCTGATTCCACATGGTCAAGGAGAGGGGAAGACTTGGAGTAAGAAGCCTACTTCTGCTCACTCACTTTCCTCTAAGTTATACACATTTCCATTCCTACCTGCCTTCAAATTTGTCTCCGTCTTTCCTTTCTTTCACATAAAAGTTCCCAAATTGACCAAATAGCCAAATGACCAGATAGATGTTTTTCTTCTCTGGTGTTCTTGCTTTCTTGGGGCTGTAAGTTATAGCTGCATCTCCCTCTCAGGGGTGAAGGATAGGCGGTAACAAGATAAATCCTCATGGAAGCACAAGATGCAAAGAATACTTTAACCATCCTCACCTGCCCTTGGACCCTGTTTTTATTCATCTGTCTCTCAGCCATACACCCACATAGATAGAAAAATGCATTCATTTATATATCTTATTGTTTGTCCCAGTTTTTTTCCATATTAAAATTTTCCTCAGAATATATCTTGATGCTTTGTTCTGAGGCATCCTAACCAGCTACTATGTACCCACAATAATTACAAATAAATTTTTAAAAAATCCTAACAATATCCAGACACTAATAATAAAAATTAGTTAATTTTGAAAAATTAATTTTAAAGATTCTCCAAGTTGAGAAAAAAATTCAAGAAAGAAATGTCATGCTTTTAACAAAAAAAAGGCAATGAAAAGGAGGAAATCAGATGTCCAAGTAAGAAGTGTGATTGTCACCCTCTTGTTGGATGCCTGGCAGGATTGCGAAGAAGAGGAAAAAAGGATTAACTATGTGATTTATATTTGCACTTTGAAATTTGTCCCCAGCCTGAAATCAGATCTCTGTGTTTGCTCAGCCATAAGATGGAATCACATTACTCCTCCGGCTGGTGACTCACAGGAAATACTGGGCGATTTTTATCCTGACAAATAAGCATAGCATTCTTTTTCTGAGCATCCTGAAAGCGAGGGAGACAGGAGAAGGAGGATGGAAAATGTCTTCCCAGTCACCACTCAGTGATCCTCATCCAGTTCTGAAGAGAACAGAAATGCTTATGCTTTTCTCTGGTCTGTGCACTGGGAAGTGCGAAAGGATGCTGTTGCATTGTAAGTGGGTTTGGAGGGAGGTTTTCTTCCCAGCTATAACTCCTGGGTATGTGTGCATGTGTGAATGTGTGTGAGTCTTTGTGTGTGTGTGTGTGTGTGTGTGTGTGTGTACATAAAACAGAAAGGCATGACTCCAGGGTGTGTGTGTGTATGTGTGTAAAACCGAAAGGCATGAGCATAGAACTGGGAAAATAAAACTTGTAAATATTTATAACTGGGCTTCTTATGTATTTCTCTTTTATATCTTTGGAGAGAAACATCATAAATGTAGAAAATATATAAACATATAGATGGTGATTAGAAGAGCAAAATACAGAAAAGGTATCAAAGTTGCATATCGCAACCTTGCATAATCCAAGTATTATTATACTAAATTATCTTTTGCCAGAATATATGCATTCTATAAAAATATTAGAGTACAACTAATGAATACTATTGTGTTTTCATTGCCTTAAGGATACTGGTAATCAGCAAACATTGATTGGATTTAGCATTGCCAAGAACATCCTGCCAATTTAGGGTTTATTTATTTACTTTCTTGGTTATTTAGTCAGAGCTGTTTCAATTATTTATTTAATGCTCTTGTTAATTTGATCTGCACCACATGTCTCTTATTCTATGGTCTAGTAGACACTGGCTCTTAGTTATGTACTTAAGAGAGAGACTGTATTCTATTTATACATAGGCATGCTACCCCTATTATGTACTTAGGCACTTAAGTCAAAAAATGGGATGAATGCCAAATTTTGATTTCCTATAGTCTCCTTTTAGGTCATAATTGGGGGCTTGAGACTCAAGGACTATATGGGGAATCTGGATCCTTAAATAGGAATAAAACATTGTGAAAAGGAAATAGCAACTTTATAGGCATTCATAATTGCCAAAGACATCTGGAAATAGTGGCAAATTGCCTTAACTATGTATTTCTAGCAGTGATTCAATTAGGTAGAAATTTAAATTAATGACATGAGTGAAAGAACAGAGGTATCAGATTATTCTGACGTTACACAGAGACACTGTGATCCATGGATAGAAAATGTAGCATGTTCTTATCCTGCAAAAATATAATCCCCTGAATCTACAGAACAGTTCTGTACAATAGAACTATTTGTGATTACAGAAATGTTCTATATAGGCTCTATTACTTGGGTCACTAGCTACATGTGGCACTTGGAGTGTAGCTAGTGCCACATATAAACTGAATTTTTAATTGTATTTAATTTTAATTTAAATATCCACACGTGTTTAGTGGCTATCATAAAGCACAACATAGTTCTAGGGGGAAAAAAGTTCATTTTTGATCCTCAAAGAAAAATTATAGTAGAGTGGCAAAGATGGCATAAAATTAGAGATTTTAGAATCAATGAGCATAGTCTGGAAATATATTAAATTTTAAAGTAGGATCTAACTGTAAAGGTTTGGAGATATTGTTAGGAAAATACGTTTTTTCAATCTAGCTTTGATCGTTGTGAGACTTTTGACTCACCTACAAACTCCTTGGAACTCTCTCCCCATTTAGGGTTCTTTAGCACTGATTTCCATACTCTATTCATACTCTTCTATTCTTTCTCAGGCTCCATTGAAGGCTCCTCAGGTCCTCTTTATTTATATGCCTCCCTTTGGGGCATATAAATAATTTTGTCCCTTGAGCCCTTAAGACTCTTCCCTTGATGTCTGCCTGCTCCGTCCAGTCTCTCAGCTCACATTCACTCCTAACTATGGTTTTCACTCCTAAACCAGAATCCGGAGCCCCAGGCTGCATACTGGCCTACTTCATCTGTGCTTCTAACTTCTCAAGACACTTCTGCCTAAATGGACTGCACAAACCCAACGTTAGGGGATTTGGCTCAATGACCTCTAAGATCTCTGGACACCATTAGGCTACAGTTCTAACATTTTACTTCCAAATTGATGTTATCATTGACCTTTTTCCACATTTCACCTTCTTTGGATCGTAAGACTATCCCCCCACTCTTGAGACCAGAAATAATGGTGCTTATACATTATCCTTTCATTCATCCCCCCAAAAGCAATTTGTCAACAAACCAATTCTTCAATAAACCAGTTCTTCCTCTGAAAATGCCTCTCATATTCACTCTGTCCGCTCTTCCTGCAGGGCATTGGAGATCCGGCTTTCCAGGAGTGAAGGCAGGCCGGGCATGGGAGTGAGAGGAGGGCTGGCTGCCCTGTGCTCAGGGCACAGGGTAATTGGGTTTATACTCCATAAATCAACAAGAGTTCAAAGCATCAAGTTCATGGGAAAGGACTGGGAACACTGATGGGAAATACGAGGAAGGTTTTGTAGTGTAGAAGCTGCAAGATGGAGTAAGCAGGTTTGAGAAGCAAGAAAGGTCCGAAGGAGTTCTAGAGGCTACTGGATGGACACAGGGCAAAGGATCTTTTATGAGCTTCCGTGGATAAACTCAGGGACAGGAAGGCTGCTGCTGAGATTACAGAGCCTACTAGACTGGCTCATTTCCTGTCCCTGATGCATCACCCCAGTCTAAGTTCTCATATCCTTATTACTACTTTGTTGCTTTATTACTGCTTTGTCATTATTTCTGTAATAGTTTTTTAAATTGATCTTCTCCAGCCTGCATTTAATTTTGCAATCATTTTCTTCATGGTGCTTCCTTTGGTTTTCAGTGATTCCCCAATTGCCTGATAATTAGGCCCAAATTTTTACATCTGATCACCATGACACTCAATAATCAAGCTCCACCCACTCAACGTGACTTCTGTTTGCCTCCCAGTGCTCCTCCTCTCCTTTTTTCAGCATGACCTACTCACTGTCTCCTGTGGAAGTCAGGACCTTAACGGTGTCTATACTGCTCTCCTTCCCTAGAAGGATACTCTTTTTTACCTTCTACCTGTCTGAATTCTAACCTCATTTGAAGGCCCAGCTCAAGTTTTACCTCTTCTACTGCAGCACAGGTAATATCTGTTGTGCTTTCTCAATATGTATGTCTAATAACCTCAAGCATAATGTCTGTCACACAATAATTGTTTGATAAATATCTCAGTCTTTGTCATTCTTTCCCCAGTACCCCAGTATTCAACATCACATATTTTAGAAGACCACATTAATGGAAGGTTAAATCCAAGGGATATTTATTGTGTACTTCCAAGGTTTTATTAACAATTCAAAAATGTCTTTCTACCATTTGGTTTCACTATTCTAAGCCTGTTTGATTTTCATCTGGGTGCTTTTTTACCTTGCCATCACAAGATAGTTGCTGTAGCTCCAGGCATTACATCTTCACATAACTTTCCCAAGGTGGAAGAAAGTATCAGTGGCAAGTGTGTCATCCCTAGCTAGAGCAGCTAGACAAAAAAAAAGGTCAGGAAAAGGAGAAAAGGGATGCCATGATTGGCTTAGACAATTTATTACTTGAGGCAGAGCACATTACTACTCAAACAAAACTGGAATCTTGTTGGGAAAAAGAGAGAAATGGCTTTTGAGTAGGCATTTTGGGTAATATCTGCCCCTCTCTTGTACTTTTACTCACAACTATAGTTTCCTTAAAGGGTACCATAACACCTTTATCCCCCAGAGGGTACAGTAGTCTTAAAAACATAGCAGCCATTCAGTATTTCACAGTTGAATCCTTAACTGCTGTTTAGGAATACCCTATGCTTTCATCTTATATCTTTCTTGTAGGTCCATTTCAGAGTCATAAACAGCTACCTGTTTTGAAAAAGTTCAACAGCGTGCTCTGAGCTAACAGACACACAAATTTAACACACTTTATATGGATTCCTACAGAAGGTCAGAAACCAAAATACAAATTTTGAGAAGCTTTTTTGTTATTACTATCTGCTGCTGTAAGCATCATGTACTCAGCTAAACTGAGAGTCCTTTAATTATCTTTTCAGGAAGCCTTGCTGAGAGTGGAGATCCTAAAGCTACCACCCAGAGCAGCCTCCTGACAGCCTCTGCTTCTTTAGAAAAGGAGTCAACTCCCAATAATAGTTCCTTTTCCCACACATTATAGCATTTATTGGAACACAAAGTAAATAACATCTCCCTCAAGTAAAATCTCTAATCGCGTTATATGGTATGAGCTACCCTCAGGCCACTCACACATCTGGTTGCATTGATTTTGCCATTTGCCGGCATGTGGGTTTGGGTGTGCGGTGAGGGCTGTGGGGCAGCGGAGGATTGCTGGGTGTTGGGAGTAACACGTTACCACATGTGCATGGTCGGGTTTGTAACGTGTACCCGATCACTCCATCCTTCTACTCAAGTAAGGTTGGTGTTTTCTGGAAAGCTTCACAGCATGGGAGAGATAAATGTTTTACAATTCATTGGGTGAAAAGCTATAGCCTAGCAATTCCTCAGCTATGAAAGTAAAATTCTACAGATTAAGGAAACAGTGGCAATTATAGATGAAAGCTGCATGGAGTTTTTGAGCCATTGGAGAGAAACATATAGAAAAACGTATGCTAAATAGTCTCTCTCAGTCTACTTGTGCATGGCCAAATTATCCATATGCAAAGTAATTTGTACACACTGCCCCAATATTGGGATGGAAAGCGAAACGTTCCAAAAATCACCCAGGTGATTTGGTTATATGACACTCTCTCTGCATCCAAATGTTCGGCATCCAACTTTTTACCTTTCTTTCAACTGCTTTGAAAGCACATATATGTGATAAATTAATCTGCATAGATATAAGGAGAACTAGTCCAATTTATACCATAATCAGTGCCAAAGATGGGAAATATTCAACCACAGTTTGGATTGTCTGAAGTTGCTGTTTATAAGGCTGTGCTAAGAAGTCATCGAGGAAATACAGATGACATAGCAGATATGTTACTGTAATTCATGAATATATTCCATATATATGTTGAAACAATATAAAAGAAATAGAACAGGCAATAGATATTCTCCACAAACTAACCATAGCATTTGCAATGAATATCACTCAACAATGAATATGAGTTTTATCAACCTTAAGTTTTACTTTTTATCAATTATCTCAATATAACTTTTGGTTTAGTTTTGTATTCCACGAAGGGAAAAATACAAACCCAAACTGGAATGAGCATTTGACATGCTCTCATAGGGGCTATAACTACTGTGCTTGGATATTAACAGTGGTAGCTGCCATGCTGGGTTGGGGAGTGTGGGGTGATGGAGGGCCAGAGAGGAGAAGTATCCAAAGGGCCTGACGTTCCATAGTGCTCAGTTTGCTGTTTGCTACTGTGGGCTCTGACTTATTTTCTTAGATCTATTTAGTGCACGTTGATATCTGCCACTGAGAGTGACAGAGGGCATGAGAACGATCAGCGCAGTGGTTCAAGAGCATGTTCTGAACGGGTTGAAATCTTTCTCCACTAGGCTTGGCAAGGCAACTTGGCTTGGCAGTTTGGGCAAGTTGCTTAAACTTTCTAAGACTCAGGTTCCTTTTTTAGTAAGTTGGAGAAAATAACAGTAACTGCCTCATAAGCTTGTGGGAAGACTAAACAAAATAATCATATATAGAATAGTCCCCCTTATCCTGGGGGGATACACTCCAAGATCTCCAGTGGATGCCTAAAACCTCGGATAGTACCGAACCCCACATTCGCTGTGTTTCTTCCTATACATACATCCCAAAGATAAAGTTTAATTTCTGAATTAGACACAGTAAGATATTGAAAATAAGAATTAATATTAAATAGAACAATTATAGCAATATACTGTAATAAAAGTTAAGTGAATGTGGTCCCTTTCTCTCAAAATATCGTATTGTACTGTACTCACCCTTGTTCCTGTGATGAAGGAGCAATGGAGCAGGATAGTGTCGGATTTCATTATGCTACTCAGGCTAGCATGAGCATGCAATTTAAAACGTCTGGAATTTTTCATTTAATACTTTTGCACTACAGTTGGTCGCAGGTAACTGAAACCATGGAAGGCCAAACTACAGATAATGGGGAATTACTCTAAAGTGCTAAGCCCATGATAAACTCGATGCAGGCCAACTACTGTTAATATTATTTTAGTTATAGTGGTTATAGAAGAGAGGCGTATAGGAAGAGAGCATTCTTCAGCATATTCCATACATCATTCATACACTCATTTCTTCAAAAGTGGTATATTGATTGTCATATTGCATGTCCCCTCTGTTGGGGTAGGCGTGACTGCTTTGGGCGCAAGATCCTGGTAAAAATCTCAAACAGGTGACATTTGCCTCTCAAATCTTTTCACTCCCTTTCAGCTACCCTCCTCCAGAGTGTTGTTTTCTCTCACTGCCCTGGTACTTCCGAGCCATTCAATGGAGTCACTTTACCAGACAAACTGTCACCTCAGGCATCCCCCACCAAAAGTCTCCTGTGCAAAGTCCCATTTCCTCAGATGGTTCTTGGATAACTAGCTTGATTCATACTAAGATGTTAAATTTTATGGTCTGTTTGTACATGTTATTAACTCTTCCAGATAATAAGCCTGCATTTCAAGAGGGACTCTATAGCGACACAATGCCTTTACACAACGGAGTCCTTCTAGTGCTAGAATTTCAGAGCTCAAAGCGGGCCCATGGGGTAAAGACTCAGGGCAGATAAGACGTTTGGCACTTCTCAAATCAATTCACACGGGCAGTTCTGTCTACATACAGGAATATGGCTTGGCAAAAAATACCGAGGTCCTGTCATCATTTTATTTATGGAGCAGTTTAGTTGGAGAGACAAGAACTATATCAATTAGACAATGGTAAAATAAAACTCAATGCATGACAATATTGTCCTAAGAGTACATAAAAATGCCAAGTTATTTAGTAATAACTCCTATTGAATGTTCACTATGTGAAAGTATATTTTATTTCATTTCTGAAGGAGAGCATTAAAAAAAGAAAGTATATTTTATTGAGATAAAATACACATAAAATTTACCATAAGTATCCATTTAGTGTGTTGGAAATATCGTGTAACCATCACAACTCTCTAGTTCCAGAACATGTTCATTAGCCCAAAGGAAACCCCATACCTATTATACTTCTCTTTCCTCCCTTCCCCCAGCCCCTGGCAACTACTAATCTGCTTTCTGCCTCTATAGATTTGGCCATTCTGGATATTTCATATTAATTGAATCATATCATATGTGGTTTTATGGGGTCTGGCTTCTTTTACTTGGCATAATATTTTCTTTTCTTTTCTTTTATTTCAGCATATTATGGGGGTACAAATGTTAAGGTTACATATATTGCCCTTGCCCCCCCTCGAGTCAGAGCCTCAAGCCTGACCATCCCCCAGACGGTGCACATCGCACTCATTATGTATGTATATACCCATCCCCTCCTCCCCTCTCCCATCTGACCCACACCCAATAAATGTTGTTCCTATGTGTCCACTTAGGTGTTGATCAGTGAAACCAATTTGCTGGTGAGTATATGTGGTGCCTGTCTATCCATTCTTGGGATACTTCACTTAGTAGAATGGGTTTCAGCTCCATCCAGGAAAATACAAGAGGTGCTATATCACCATTGTTTCTTATAGCTGAATAGTATCCATGGTATACATATACCACATTTTATTAATCCACTCATGTATTGATGGGCACTTGGGTTGTTTCCACAACTTTGCAATTGTGAATTGTGCTGCTATAAATATTCGAGTACAAGTGTCTTTTTTATAGAGTGTCTTTTGTTCTTTTGGGTACAACTTGGCATAATATTTTCAAGGCTTATGCATATGTAGCATGTATCAGTATTTCATTCTTTTTTATGGCTAATTAATATTCCATTTTATTGATATGCCACATTTTGTTCATCTATCAGTTGGTGGACATTTGTATTGTTTCTATCTTTTGGCTATTGTGAATAATGATTCTCTGAACATTCATGCACAAATGTGGGGAGGCACCTATTTTCAATTATTTTGGGTATATACTCAGAAGTGGCATTGCTAGGTCACATGTAATTCAATGTTTAACTTACTGAGGAACCACCAAGCTGTTTTTCAGTTTCCACTTTATATTACCACCAGCAATGTATCAGGTTTCTAATCTCTCCATATCCCCACCAAACTTGTTATTTTCCATTTTTCAAAAAAAAAAAAAAAAACCCAGCCATTCTAGGTAGTGTGAAGTGATATATAGTGGTTTTGATTTGCATTTCCTTAATGACTAATGATCTTTTCATGTGTTTGTTGGCCAGTTGTATATTTTTGTAATATAATTTAAAATATCTCATTTAACTCATACCACGGACCTGGCAGGTATTTTATAGATAAATAAAAGCGAGGCTTTGTAAGATGAAGTAAATTGTCAAAAGTCAGGGCGGAATCAGGTTCAAACTCCTATGTTTCACACTCTGGAAATAGAGGAAAGAAGCCTGCAAAGTAATGGACTTGGGTTACTGAAGACTATCTGGACCTCTCAGATTAAGAAAAACCACCAAGGAGGGACTGCAAATTAGTGCAACCTCTGTGGAAAAGAATTTGGAGATACCTCAAAGAGCTAAAAATAGAAATACCATTCAATCCAGCAATAGCACTATTAGGCATCTACCCAAAAAAGCAAAAGACATTCTATAATAAAGACATGTACACTCGAATGTTTATGGCAGCACAATTCACTATTGCAAGGATGTGGAAACAACCCAAGTGCCTGTCAATTCATCAGCGGATTATTAACATTTGGTATATGTATACAATGGAATATATCTCAATTATAAGAAACAACAATGATCTAACACCTCTTACATTTTCCTGGATAGAGCTTGAGCCCATTATCTGAAGTGAGAACTCACGAGATCAGAATAGAGTCTACATGTACTCGCCATCGAATTGGTACTAACTGATCAACACTATGGTGCTCACACGATAGTAATATTCTTCAGGGATTAGGGAGTTGGAGGGATAAACTCACAACTAATGGATGCAGTGAGCATTGTAGAGGGGAAGGGCATGCCTCTAATCCTTGCTTGGGTGAGGCAAAGACAAAATGTAACCAAAATATTTGTACCCTCATAATATCCTGCAATTAAAAAAAAGATAAAAAAAGACATTTAACAACAAAGCCTATGGAAATAACATCTAAGGCAACAGGGAGTGTGGGAATTATAAAGACTGTTTCCCACAAAATAATAATTTTATAAGAAACTATAGTCTAATAAAAACTTAGATTCTTCTGGAAAAAAAATAGAAAGAAAACCGACCAAGGACAGTGTAATGGCAATCAAGGCATGTGGGAAGCAACTCACCTGGGTGGCAGGCTCATTTCAGAGGATAGGCCCAGGCAGCACACAGCTGGATTCCTACACCAGATGTTAAATATGTTGGTCCCGGAGGCATTCAGCTTTCACAAAGGAGGCGTTTGGGAGCCTCTGTAGTGCATTGGAATCTTATTTTTATTTAGAAGAAGACGTGGAGGAGGAGGAGAAGGAGGAGGAAGAGGAAGAAACAGCAGCAGCAGTCGCAGCAACTGCCGCCTGTTATAATTGCACCAAGATTTAACATCTTTCATCAAATGCCATTTTATTTGATTAACTAGAACCCCGTGGTCAGAATATAAAAGATAAAGAAATTGGACTTATATAATCCACTAGGAATAGAATCCAGACTGTGTTTCAAAGAGCTTCGGATCGCTCAGGCTATTCAAAGAGCTTTTGATATTGGACAAGTGAGTAAAGAACACATGCCCTGGAGCCAGTGCTTTCCTGGCATACCCACAGCCTGACCCGACGGCTCATGACAAGGGTGTCTGTGCACTGACATGTGTCACACGTACCATGTATATGGATGCTGCACACAGAGACGTGGCACTGGCACGCCACGTAGCAGCCACAACTGCTGATGCTTTACACATATCTTGGTTAACTATCTTGACTTCTCTTGAGAGTATTCTGCCATTGATGACACAATTTGGAAATTAAATAATGCGCAAATAGTAATGAAAGTTCCTACAAAGTGTCTTGAGATAGTAGTTTCTAGGAAGAGCGCTCCCTGGTAAAAAGATGCCTAAAGTCACGCATGGAGATTGAGCCAAATATGGGGTATTTTAAGTTCCAGTTTATTTTACCCCAAACACTGAAAAATCGTTTACTTTCTATGAGAGAGTATTAAAGTGATATATGGCAGGAAGTCAGAAGCAAAGAGAGTCAAATACACTCTGGGACTAGTTAGGGAAACCAAAGGTTTAAATGTCAACTTTAAAGCATCTTGACAAATCACATGAACGGGACCAACCTTGGTGCCTGTGCTCTGCGGGAGCACTGTGTTTTCCCAGGTACTTGTGTGAATAACACTCGCCTGTCACATATCCTGGACCGTGTGGGGTGTTTTCATTAGCACTCAGAGGCAAATCTCCAGCAACACCTGAGCTTTCTGTTTACTTGAAAAGAAGTGCAAAGTATAAATGTTTACTAAATCTGGACTAGACTGTCTGGGTTCCAAATGCGTTTGATTGTGGTTTTTACTGTTTTTATTAAATGTGTTTTGAGATGAATAGAGCAATTTGGGACAGAAAAGAGTGAGATTCACTCAGATCCCATTTCTCCTGGGATCTATGCCTCCCAAGGAAAGATGAGGAAATTGACAGGGATTTTCCCATCAAGAATGGTGACCTGGAACATCACGTGCATTACATATACAACATGATGTTTTTAGGAAATACTTTCTAAAGCAAGTGATTTTTAAAAAAATTTCTTCAAGAATTTTATCTCCTCATATTAAAAAAAAACAAACAAACACACACACAACACCTCTCAGCAGAACTAACATTTATGGTAAAAATGAGGCATTAGTGGAAACAACTGGGAAGCATTTGCTGGTGCCAGGCCTGTATCTGGAGCATTTGTTTCCTGGAGAGAGTGGTGAGATAAAGTAAGCTCTTTTATCTTCTGGATCCAAAACACCAGCGACTCAAAACCCTGTCCCAGTGCAGGGCTTAATCAGAGGTAGAGCTGAACCATGAAAGCACAGAGTCTTCTTAACAGGATCTTTATATGCAGGACTGGCTAGGGTGTGGAAGGTACGATTCCACTGAATTGTCTTATTGAATGGACATTTCAAAGTAGTTGTATGCATATTTGAACTATGCAATTCCAAATCCCAAAAAAACCCAAATAAGATGTTCTATATTAAAGCTTATGGAAGATTAGAAGTATAAATGACTGGCTTTTTTGATCTTCTCTCCCCTAAAACATATTTCACGAGTAGCATACCATGCAAACATGGCCAACGGTTTATCGGCGTGATGCTAGTCAAAAAGAGCTATAAGTTTTTTTCCTTTTCCTTTTGATATTATTTTAATTTAACTTCACTATTTTTCCTGGTTATAAATGAGAAATACAAACATGGTTGGAAAAAAATGTAGAAAATTATAAAGAAATAAAAATCACCTGAAATTGCAGTCTCAGCTATAACAAACCTTACTGTTTTGATCTATTTTTTCTAGTCTTTTTTCTATGTTTGCATGAATGTATACATGTCATATCTGGATATTCATTTACTTACACAATTGAATATATACCTTAAATACTTTTTGTCTCCCATCTTGCTGAACATTATAAAAAGAGATTTTAATATATCACTAAATATTCTTTGAGCACAAGATTTTAAATGACTGCATAATATTATTGTTTAACAAATTCAATAGTATTAGGTGTGTAGGTTGTTTTGAATTTTTTCTTATGAATAATGCAGTGATGAGTATTTGAATACACAAATTTTAGATCAATTTTATTTCCTTTAGATAGGTTCTAGAATTATAATTGTTGAGTAAAATATAAAAGTAAAACTTTTAAAAGTTCATAATATATTTTGCCCTTACTGTTCTGAGTAAATGTGTCAATGTAAATTGTATAAACTCCCACCACTGGTGGAAAAGAATGTGCCCATCCATCATATCACATTCTCATTCGGACTGATGAGCATTAAAAAATAGTTTCCACTTTGATATGCCAAAAATAGCACCTCACTGTTGCTTTACTCTTCTTTAAAACTAGTTCAAAATTACTTTTAAAAATTTTGGAAAGTGGCAATTTGTATGTTTTTTCTTAAAAATTGTCAATTTTTTTTTGCCCATTTTTCTTTTTTTGGTTAATTTGATTTTTTCTTCATTTTTTTATTTTTAAATTAAAAATAAATGGTCATTATAAAAATTTAAACAAACTATAATTATGTACAATAAAATATTAAAATTACCCTTTGCCTTCTACACCAATAGATATAATTTTGTATGCATATTTGCATATGCATACAAAATGTATGCATATTTCTTTTAAACATTTGCTTTTACAAAATACACAGACGTACATACACATGTATAGGAATTTTTTTAAGCGTAAATTAGATCACTTGCTTTTTCACTTAGAAGTATATCATGGATATATTCACTTGTCAGTCATCAATATTTCTCACTCATTTAAAAAACTCTATAGTAGTAGTATAAAATTTGACTATCACATAGTTTATTTCACCATTTTTTTATTTATGTACATTCTTATACTCAATATGCTCATTGTAAATAAGGCTCTGGCCTATTTCCATGTATCTTGTCTTCCATCTTACTGAATGTAAAACATGGGTCTAATTTGACATTTAATCTTTTTCTGAGAGAAGCGGCTTCTGTCCTGCAGGCTGAGAACACAGTTCTTACTCACTAGTCAAGGGCAAAATAAGGTGCTCTGACAGACTACATTCTCCATACTCAGCAACAGTACAGGATTCCTAGAAAAGCTGCAGAAGACATCTGACAGCTTTCTCCCAACCCATCCTCATTCCAAAATCAAAGAACATGAGCAGAACTAGTCACAGCGCTGGCGGGGAGGAGAGGGCTGCGTCACCCTCCTGCAGCACATCCTCTGCTGAACTAGCTCAATGCTGTAGCTGTTGAGCAGGTTGCCACTGGCCACACTGGCCACACTGGCCCCATTCCTAGCACAAGAAGCTCCAAGAGGCTGTGTAGCTAGTAGGCTGTTGTTCATTTCTGCCTCCAGGAAATAGGTAAAGGTCAAAAAACCTCCAGAGACCAGAGGAGGGAGAAGCTGCCAGGCTCAGCTTCATTCCACCTCCTGCCTCCGAGCGCTCTCAGACTGGGCTGCCAGTAGGACTGCCATAACCACCTGGCCTCAGGTGAGCATGATGGATGTATGCTCTGTCACACAGACCCCTCATTCACAAATTCTCACTCCTGGAGATCCTGGGAGGGGCCCACAGAAAATCCATTCATTCATCCATTCATCAATCATACATTTAGTCAGTGCCTCTATAATATTAGTTTCAGAAATCTTGTTCAGTAGCAAGGACAAAACTTGGTCTTCGATTTGGGGCAGTTTGCCATCTATTATAAAGAGATAGATGTGAACAAATGATTGTATTATCATATGACTGGTTTTAAGTCAGAGGTGTGTGTAGGGTGGGGCAGGGAGAAGCTGCCAGGCTCAGCTTCATTCCACCTCCTGCCTCTGAGCATGCTGTTGGAGGAGGTGCTGTTGGAGCCAAGTCTGTTGGTCTTTCCAAACACTGACTTCCTCTGCATCCCTTAAGCTATGTCTGAATCCAGAGCCAGGTCCCAACAGTTGCCAGAGCAAGTACCCACTAGCTGAGCATGGCCAGCCCAGAGTCCTAGGTTGTGGGTGAGCATCCAGCCTGCACTGAAGGCTTCTTAAACTAGAGACCATGGGTCCAAGCCTAGGAACATACTGTGTCCAGATCAAAGACCCAACCCTCAGAGAAGATGTGGATTTGAACCTACGGAGGAGTTTGATTTAGCCTTTGTCTTCATTTGGGTTTTCCAAAGGCAGACACTGAAACAAAGCTAGATCTTCAAGAAAGGCAGAGTGAAAAACAGATTTATTGTTGATAATTTGGGGACACCATTATCTCCTTTCCTCCTGTTCCTCCCAGGTCAACAGTGAAGAAGGAGAGGGTACTGTCCACATCCTGCTGTGGATCCAAAAGGCCTTGGCTCTACCGTCAAGGCTGACAGTAAAGAGAGTTCCAGAAATGTGATTTAGAACAAGAGCCCCCATAGAGGTGAGGAATTTCTCAAAGGTAATAGTTTCCTGTGTCACTTTATCAGGAAAATAGGGTTAAGAGTTTAAATAAGTTGAATCCTCATTAATAAAATTCATTCTATTCTTAAAATTAAACTTCAACCTATTAACAAATTAAACTCACATAATTAAATCTAGTATTATGAAACAGACATACATAGAGAGTGAAGTCTGGAGTCTATTATTTTTCACAGAAAGAGCACTACCACATACCACTTATTTTGTCTGGGGACAGGAACCTCCAATTGTGAAGTCAGCATTCGAGGCAGAGGGACATTCAGAAGGGGCCTAGAGCCCCTGGGCCTTTCAGTCTGACCTTTGCATCCTGGAACATCTCCAGCCAACGACAGTGGTCAGAGTGTTCACTGTTGTTCTGGTTAGCCCAGTTCAACCCCTACCTACTCATTGTGACCACTTGGGTGTCTGGAAGCCACCCTGCTGGAGAGGTCACCTAGGAAACAGTGGCCCTGGTTGGAGGCAGCGGCAGGCCTATTGATGCCAGGCCTCACAGCTGAGACCAGAGGCACTGGGCTTAACTGCCTGAGCTCCAAGTCCAGCATGGTCATTTGCCAGCTGTGGGACTTGGAGTCAAGTTGCTCAGCTTCCTTGTGCCAATTTCCCCATCTGTGAAATGGAGACAATGAAATTTTATTCAAGGGTTCTTAAGAGGATGGTATGCCTTGAAGTCCTTAGATCAGAGCCTCATACATAAAAAGACTTCAGTGACTGTCAACTCTGTTGAGGGGGATGATGCTTGGAGGTGCCTCTTGGAGCTTTAGGAGCATTCTGGCCTCATCCTTCAAAGGTCATAAAGGGCAACTACAAGGCAACTACAAGGGGAGTCAAAGCCCAAGTCTAGACCTTTTATGCCATGATCACTTACAACCCTCAAACTTTAATGTGCCTGCAAATTTCCTTGCATTTTAATGCAAATCTGAGAAAGTCTGAAACTCTGCATTTTTAACAAGCTCCCAGATGAAGTTGGATGCTGCTGGTTTGCAGACCATCCTTTAAGTAACGAGGACTCAGGATTCTTAAAGATACCAGCCTGATAGCTTCTTTAGTGTGCCCACATTTATAAAAACATAATTATGTAGTATATAACTGCAAACTTAGACAGCATGGAATTTAAAAGCAGAAAATTTTGAATTAGATGAACCTGGACTGTGGTCCTGAGTATGTACTAGCTATGTAACCTTAGACAAATTCTTTAATGTATGTAAGCCTCAGTTTCCACCTCTGTGAATAACGATGCCTACTTTACTCAGCTGCTGAGAGTACTGTGTGAATTAATGAGCTGAAACACCTGGGCATGAGAGCGCAGACTCCTAGCACCGTGGAGGCAGCTCCTAGTCCTGTAACGGTAGTCGATCTGAGATGGGAGGGTGTTTCTGGGAGGCCTATTCCATATCCCTTCGTGTGTTCTAAAAGGGACAAATAACATCACCCAAGATTTGTATATACGTAGCCCTGCCACTTCCCTCCAACATAGACAAGACATCCCAATAAAGGGACATCACAGCACATAACTACTTTGGACTTGCTCCTTGAATGGCATCTGTACCCACCGTCTATTTTTGTCTGTTCTCTGGGTGGAGGACTTTGCTGTCTGTTGTCCTGGTTTCATCTTTGCCTCAACACTCCCATTGCAGGTACAGTTGCCGCCTGGCTGGGATCGGTTCCTCCTGAGGAGAGTGTGGTTCTCTGCCCCAGGTGCACTGATCTCACCTCCATTCCCAGAGCAGTCTCTTGATCCGGACACATTACATGATATATATTTTGGGCTATTCCTGATCCCAATGAATATTTGGTTTCCATATTATATTTTAGCAGGCAAGTTATGAACTAGTTATATCTTAGGTTTTAATTGACTGACAGATCCATTCTGGGTATGGATTATTGTCAAGAAACAGATTTTAAGGAGCACATTAAATTAATTATAAAACATTTATCTCAGTTAATTTAGCATACTCTAAATTCATTATTTTTGGAAGCTGCTTAAAAGATACTTGCTACACTGAAAGAAATTGCAAGAAATTTCCATCAAAATATACTGTATTTTGTACAGTGATGGATCCTGATTTCATTGTTTATTAGGCAGGCAATAAGCCCAACATGCCACATTGTCTTTCAGATTCTTTTAGATTTTTCTCTATCTTGGTATTTTTCTATCTTTATGTTCTTATTGCTAGTTCTGTCTGCTAGGTAGATTTTTTTAAAATAAAATATGTCTAATCTGTACTATGAAATTGCTGCTCTGAGTTAGGTGTACTTTTACTTTGAAAACAAGGGACACAGATTTATGAAATCACACATAAATTCTAACTCTGGATCATGACTCAAAATATAAATTTTACATAAGTTGACTGTATATTCAATCCCAAGACAGTACACACACGTTTATGTGGCATTAATACATGCCTATAAATAGACATGGAAGCTTTCTATAAAATCCCAATTAATTTTGTATATTCCAAAACCTCTATCTGTTAGTAATCACTGGAACAAGAGTCTCAAGACTTGAGCTGTATTATTGCATTCAACAATGATGATATGACATTATCCTTCCTCTGTTGCATTTCTCCATCTAAAACTTAGGGATATCAGTTTTTATTATCTATAGACCATTGGGGGAAAATGGTGGCTAAAAAACTGTTATACCAAGATTCTGACTCCTTTCTTTCTGGCTTGCGGGTGTGAAGGTCTGGAACTGGAGTTGGGAATGCCTGTAGGGTGGGGTGAGTAAAGGGGTGTTTTCAGTCGAAACAGACTCTTTGGACTGAAAAACAAAGGAAACAAAGAAAGATAAAAAGAAAAAGAAAAAAGGCCCTGCTTTGTAGAATTTGCCAATTTCTATGGTGTAAATAGTCCCACCATGTTGTATTTGAGGATACCAATGGTTTAACAACTAGCTAGCCAAATGTTAACAACCAGTTCTTAGGGCTGAGATAGATAGAGAGAGAGAGAAGGAGAGAGAGATTGCTGCAGCATACCACTGGATTTTGATATAGAAATGATCAAAATTCTCATGTCACCAAGGAGGTGAATGTGATAGTAGAAATTAGTCAATTTAACAATAAAATTCATTCCCTTTATACCTGCGCCATAGGTAACAAACATCTACATTTTATAGTGTATGCAGAAATGTTTTGAGCATTTAAAAGAAAGAGCTGACAGTGGCTCACACCTGTAATTCCAGTACTTTGGGAGGCCAAGGTGGGAGGATTGCTTGAGGCCAGGAATTCAAGACCAGCCCAGGCAACATAGCCAGACTCCATCTCTAAAAAATATTTTTAAAAATGAGCAGGACATGGTGGTGCATACCTGTAGTCCCAGCTACTTGGGAGCCTGAGCTAGGAGGATTGCTTGAGCCCAGGAGTTGGAAGTTTCAGTGAACTGTGATTGTGCTACTGCACTCTGGCCTGGGTGACAGAGTGAAACCCTGTCGGGAGTGGGGAGTAATTCCCTAATTCTGATATCAGGCATATATATTTCTGTAAAAATGGGGAAAACCAAAAACTAATAGGTACATATTCATGATTCATTTTCCAACTATGCATTTAAAAATAGGTAATCATTTCCCTTTCTCTCTATCTCCTACCATTAACCTAACCCAATCTTCATCATTAATAGAATTATGAGTTTTTCATCAAAATAATTTGGCATGAAAGTTATTATTAAAACACATTGCAAACCTCTATCCTGAGGATTGTAAGACTCTGTGGATGAATTTGAGATTGTGCAATGTTTCTTGCTGTTCCTGTAAATTCTAAAAGGGTCAGATTGCTTCTATAAGAGTGTATTATTAAATTTGCCTCTCTTGTTTAATCAAAGGAAAAGATAACACTCCAAATATTTTTCTGAGTTGTATTTTCATAAAATTTTAGGGTTCTCATTTTTTAAGTCACAGCATTGGAAATTTTTACCCCAGATCAGTTTCTTAGCAGCTGTGTTATGTTATAACCTGATGGGTTGATCTTATGAGCATGTGTCTGTGCATAATGTCTATACAGAAACTTATCTTTCAACTTAGATTTGACATGTTAAAATCTCAGAAGGGCTTTAATTGCTTAAAATGTTCACTCAAAGAAGCTAGTTAACTTTATTACATCAAACTTTGCTGTAATTATTATACAGTATTGTCCTGAAGTCCTCGTACACTTAAAATTGATGCCGTAGACATCATAGAAACCATATATAAATATTACCTATTACCTAAAAGTAGATTTATCAATTTAACACAGATTCATTAAATGATTTTATCCAACGCATTGTTATTATTTATGATCACATGACAATGTAAAAATGGGTGAATGGTAGTATTGGTGAGAAGATTGCCTAACATTGCATAGAACTTGAAGTCCACATGATGTGGGAAATTTTCTCCTTACCAGATTGATATGGGTTGTTTTTTTTCACAGCTAAAACATTTCACATGGAAAAGTATGTAAAATTGAATTCCCCTCAACAAACATTTATTAACACCAATTGTAGTTTAGGCACTGATTTCAAAACTAGAAATACTTACGTGATCTTTTCTGGAGGGGAGTTTGTGCTCTGGCAAGGAAAAAGGCCCAAAGAAAAGATTACGTACATATATTCACAGTGGTATGGAAACAGGGAGAGCAGGAAGATGAGGCCGGGTTGTCCTGAGCAAAGGGACGTTTGAGCTGAATCTTGGAGCCTGAGTAGGGCTTTAACAAGTAATTAGCTGGATAAGAGCAGCAGTCAGAAATAATGAAGGCAGAGTTTCAAGACATTTGAAAAAACAGTGATTCTTCCACAATGGTTGGAGGATATAGAGGAGAGAGGGACTAGAGATGATGCTGGAAAAGTAGCCTGGGACTGGGATAGAAAGAGCCTTGGGTCTTATATGAGTTTCCTAACTGCTGCTGTAGCCAATTACCATAAATTTGCTGACTCAAATTTATTCTCTTACAATTCTAGAAGGCAGAACTCTAAAATAAGTCTTACGGGGCTAACATTAAGGTATTAGCAGAGCTGGTTGTTCTTGGACGCTGTGAAGGAGAATCCATTGCTTACCTCCTCTAGGTTCTAGAGGTGCCTGCATTCCTTGGCTCATGGCCCTTCATCACATCACACCAGCTTCTTGCTTCTATTATCACATTTTCTACTACTGACTTTTATCCTTCTGCCTCCCTCTTATAAGGACTCTTGTGATTGCATTGGCTCACCCAGGTAATCCAGGATAATCTCCCATTTCAAGGTCCTTAATCACTCCTGCAAAGTCTATTGTACCATGCCTGATAACGTATTCATAGATTATGGGGATTAGGACATCAATCTCTTGGAGGGCCATTATTCTGCCTACCACAGGTATCATGCTGCTGAGTGAAAACATATCTTTAGGACTTTCAGGAGCTATTACAGGTTTCTGAACTGTAGAATTCCTTGGTCAGATTTTCTTTTTAGAAGATAACACCATCTGCAGGATGGAGAGAAAGACTCAGGACAAGTCCAGGTGGGAGATGGTGGGACCAAGACTGGAAGAGGACAACAGGGATGGGGAAAGGGGGACCATAAACAGTCAAAGTGGAATATGAATATTCAGTCATTCTGGATATGAATATGTGTTTTATTTTTTCTCTCTCAATTCTTACCTGAATTTGAGGGAAGAAATGTAATTATTTCCTCTCACTCCCTGGGAGGGTTCAAAGACTGGCCCCTCCGTGCCCTTGAAGAAAGGAAATTGATTATTTCTGCAGCTTTTGATGTAGGCTCCAGGTTTAATGAGCCATTTGAAGGCTGCTGTGAGAGAACACAGGCACAGAGAGGGATACAGAGGATGTGGGGATGGGGAAGACTGAAAAGGGAAGGAGTGAGAGATAGACAACAGCAGGTGGACCCCAGAAGCCTGAGGAATTGACCCGGGGCAGCGGCCCAAGGAGGGGAAGAGCCCAGTGCTAAGAGAGTGGGCCTGGGGAGGGGCACGAGTCCTCTTCTGTGAGGGCCCAGCTCCCACTGAACAGGAGCCTCCCAGAAGATATAGCAGAGATATCCCTGGGCTTACCAAGCCATTTTAATTTCCTCCTGGGCACACGAGGAGTCTCCAGACACAAAGATGTAGGGGGCACAGCATGACTGGTTCTGGCCAATGAGATGTGGGTGGAAGTAATGAGGGCCATTTCCCGTCCTGGAATGTAAGAAATCATCTCTGCTTGATCTTGCTTTCCCTTTCAGTGTGCCCTGGGGATTATAAATGTGGAGACAGTCACTTTATGCCATCTGGGGATGGAAAGATCTTAGAGGACACCTGCCTTGGAAAGCTGTCTAATGAGGAACATCTTCCTTGGACTTTGCCTAAGTGAGGAGTAAGCTTTGATGGTATAAAACCACTCAATTTGGGGTTTTATTTGTGAATGCAGCATAGCTTAACCTGTGATGACTAAAACCCAGTGGATTTTGCTTTTAGTCCACAAGAGAACTTCACTCTAGGGGCACCAGCATCATCCTGAGCAAGCGGACAGTAGGTGGGAGGTATTGGTAAGAAGAACTTTCCCGAGAGTCCTTCTGATTATCCACTGGTTAACCCCCACTGCACCCAGGATGCCTGTGAGCCCAAGGGGAGTTATATCACGGACACCTAGCAAGGTAGTGAGGTGGTGGAAAGGTCCGGCACCCGTACTTGGGGAGACCAAACTGTTCCTACGCCTCTGAGATGAGACAGCAGTTATGGGGACCTTGGCTATATCGTATTAAGTTTCTAATATTTAGGATTAGGATGAACAGGACCCATACACATGCTGCTCACTACTTTCATGGACAGAATCCCTGAGTAGCCTTGTTTGGGCTCCTTAGCATCTACTGTGTCTTAGGCTGGGTTCTTTCCAAAGCAGAGCCTGAAACAAGGACTGGTGTGCAGAATGTTTATCTAGCATGTGATCACAGAGAGCAAGATTAAGAGACTAGAAAGTATAAAACAGGGATGGAGAAAAAACTATCACGAGGATCTTTTAAGTTATCCACCACAGTGGGCAACCGGGACTTGGTCCCTCCAGGACCTGCGAGACAAGTATAGGCTGCTGTTTCAGAATTGTCTATCGAAGGATCCACAGGGAGAAATATGTACCCATCACTGATTGGTTGAGGTGGCCCTAGAAGGCAACGACTGCCCTGACTTCAGGGCTTTGCTCGGAGTATGCTGAGTTTCCTTCTGTGGTGTTGGAACAGCCACCCTGGGCATACAGCAAAGGATGCTCCGAGTATGCTGGAGGCAAGGTACTGTCAGTGTGAAGCAATTTGAAGCCCACACGATACTATTTGCCAAAGCCAAGGCTGCACACAGTGTTGGGGCTGACAGGATGTGAGGCAGGGCCCTACAGGTGTCTGACACACATCCCCCTTCACGTCTGCAACATGATCTCTTTATGGAGAATTCTTGGGGGCAGAAATTTCTGGCTGTCAGCTCCCATTTCTCAGAAGCTGAAATTCAGGGGGACAGATGTGTCCTCTGCCTGACCTAAGCTCATCCTATTGGTGAGTGGATGATTCTGAAAGGCAGGCTGTACACACCTCAGAAGGTCCCTGGCAGGATAAAGTCCAGTTTCCCACAGTAGTACATGACTTGATAACATCCCCTTGTAGTGGCTTAGACCAGGTAGAGGACATCCCCAGACCTTGAATCTTGAGAGAGTATAGCAAGGATGGGGCAATTTGATGATCTATCTTATGTAGTGGTGGCCTCAGCAGTAGCATTCTGATCAGGTTGTCCCTTTTGGGAGACAGTTCCTTGCTTCCTGCATCAGCCCTTCTTAGTTTCCTTGTTCTTGTCATTCTCTAGCTTGAGTCTTAGCCTCCCTGTGAGTCTATGAGCCTCTGATATCCTTCCAATAAATTCCCTCTTTCTTAAACTAGCCATAGCTACACTCTGACAGAACAATTACTGAACAAGGTAGAAGACAGAGTTAGGAGCAGGACAGGGGTGAAGAAGAGATACCATAATCCTCCCAAAACAATCAGGTTTGAACTCATTATGTGAATCTCTACTAATTTGTGTAACAAAACCAGCCAGTAGGTATTATGTGTACATGTGTGTATTGTGTATATTAATGGCACATTTGTAAGTGGAATTGTCTATAGAAACCATCTCTGATACCATCTTGCTAGAGTTAACATTGATTCAGCAAAAGCAATCCCTCCAATTTCTGCCTCAGCAGCTTATCAGTAACAATGTGATCAAAATAAGAGTGTACGCATCTGATTTTATACTGACATAGAGATTTTCTTGGTTCTACCTCAATCCAAGTTCACTTTAATGACGTAGTTAAGGAGATATCTAGAAATGTGGACTGAACACCTGCATTTATCTCAGTTTCCTCCTAAATCCTACTTAAATGATGGCAAACAAAAAAGGCACACATGCTCAAGGGCGCAGAGCAGAGGAATGGATGGAGGACCAGCTACTGACTCATCAGTCTGAAGAAAGCTGACACCTAAACCAGCAGTGGGAGAAGGCAACAGCCAGAAACAAGCTGACTCATGCTGCAGAGCCCTGGGAATGCTCAAGAATTGGAGGTTCCAGGCAATTTTAAAGATGAGAATGTGGGGAGATTCTGAAAACAGAATTAGTTCAAAGTCTGTATCTGTGACAGTTAGACCCTCTTCCTCAGGACATGCACCAGGTAAATGCCCTTCCCTGACCACAGCTGAAGATTGGAAAGGTCAACCCTGGACAGTTCTGGATTTGAGAACAACAGGCACAGCTGAGGTGTGGGTGAGGTACTGTACTGAAATGATAAGGGTATTAAATAGACCTATTACAAGAAAGTATCTTACACTTTGAAAACTTTAGACTAAATAATCAGTTGCCATATAGGTTCCAGTATATTTAATACGTAGATATCTATTTCAACATAATCTTTCTTAGCTATCACCATAGATACAACTTCCAGATTGCCTAGAAGTGAGACCAGACTTGCTCGTGCTAATCTGCTGCTCTGGGAACTGGATGAATCTGTGACCATGAACATCAGCCCAGGGGAGGAGCCCTGCTTGCCACAGACCAGCAGTACAGTCGAGTGTCCACTTCCAGTGCTTGGCCATTGATTATTTATAACACAGTTGTTATAGAGCACAGTTTCTGGAGTCGAGTTGCTGGAGTCCAAACTTTAGCTCTGTAGTTGCCTATCCCTGAGCGATCTTGGACAAGTTATTTAACTTCCTGCTTCCTCAGTTTCTTTATCTAATACAATTTTAAAAATTCTTCCAAATCTTTGATAGTATAATATGCCTACCAGTTACTTCATTTTTCTATTAAAAAACCCATCAAAATTATATTGTTTTCAAAGACATAATTTCAAGAGCTTCATTTACAAATACCATACATTGATTTATTCTTTTCCATGCCCATAGACTGAAACATCAAACAGAATTCTGAAGGATAAGATTGCCGAACTTTTTTAAAATCAAAATACTAAGTCCTAAAATGCCAACGAATGCATTTTGGAGGAATGATGGAGCTAGAAAGCCATCATTTTGAAAACATCATCATAGTAATAAATTTAGGCAAGAATCATCAATGAATGTCAAAACTAGTGGTAAAAGTTTAATGAGAAACAGGATATTTATATGGTCTCAAAGTATCTTCCCATAACTACTTATTAATTACAAAGGAAAAGTAACTTCCCAGTGGAGAAACCTGGCAGAAACAACCTTAAGCAAATGAATAAAATTAATATTGCAATAGTATGTCCAAGCCACATCATGTGCCACCTGTTAGGGTGCACTGAAAAAGATACAATGTTGCTGCTGAGTTATTCCTCCCAAATTTGCATAATCTGAATTAGTCATGAGAAATATCACATTCACTCAAATTGTGGAATATTATACAAAATAATTGGTCAACACTCTTAAAAATGCTAAGATTATAAAAGACAAAGAAAGGCTGAGGACTTATCACAGATTAAAGAAGACTAAAGGCCATGCAAACTATAGTCAATGCATAATGCTGGGTTAGATCCTGGTCCAGGAAAAGAAAGAAGATACAAAAGACATTATTGGGGCAATTGGTGACATTTGAATATTGACTGGGGATTACATAATAGTCATCATATCAACGTAGATTTTCTGATTTTGTCAGTTGTGCTGTGGTTATGAAAGAGATTGTCCTTGATTTTAGTATATACACACTGAAGTATTTAGGGGTAAAGGGGCATGTCTGCAACTTATTCTCAAACAGTTGAGAAAAAATGTGTGTGTGTGTGTGTAGAGAGACAGAACAATAAAACAAAAAGGAGTAAATGTTTAACAATTGGCAAATCTAGGTAAAAGGCATATAGGCATCTTCATAATAGATCAATTTATCCTATCATTTCATATTTCCAACCTTAGAGAAACGTTGCTTTCAAACTATGCTCAGTGTTATCAGCAAAGGCAAGATAGTGCCAGGCTCTCAGACTCCACTGAACCTGGAAGTATGAAGGTAGGGAATCAGCTACGTTAAGAATTGTTCTTCCGATAAAATTTCTTGCAAGTAATTTTAAGTAGTATCTTCTAGAGAACAGCGTGGCAGAATCTGCTAGTTACTACATCAATATTCATTCTTCCATTCCTCTTTGGTAACAAACCCCCTGATTCTAGGTAAGAACAAGGTTTGCTCACAATAAAGTCTATATTTCCCATTTCCCTTGTAGCTAGATGTGGCTATGTTGCTAAATTCTTGACTAAAGAGACTAAAAAGGAAAGTTACATGGCAACTTCCAAGACACCTTCTTAAAAGATATCAGGCACAGTTCCTTTTACCTTTCTTCTTTGTCTCTTTTGATGATAAAAAACAAATCAACATGACTTTTCAAAGTCTTGCCAGTGTAGTCTGACTACCTTATCTTAGATCAATTGTTTGAGAAGTATGCAGGACTCCTGGGGAATCTCTAGAATGCAGTTAAAGGGTACACAAAATCCTTCCTTTTGCAAAGACATCTGTTTGAGACTGGATTTTCTCTACATACTTCAACCAAGACAACACATAGTAACAGATCCAATGCGGAGCAGACATGAGAATCCAATTGTCTTACATTAAGCCAGAATTTATAAAGATTTGCAAAAGAAGTAAGTTTTGAAAAATATAGTAATTTAAGAAATAAATACAAATTTATGTTAATATGCAATAGGTAATTGTCATTTCAAAGGAATTAGTATGTATATATTATTTAAAATTTTCCCAGTTTTAATTTTTAATATAGTAAATACTGACAGACATAATCCACATAAACCTAAGATCTTTGGGATCCTCAGTTGTTGTTTTAACTTGTTGTTTTGACTTGTTGTTTTGAAATAATTACCTTCAATAATTTTAAGAGTTTAAAAAGTTCGCAAGACCAAAGTGTTTGAGAACCATTGTCTTAGACAGCACCTTGCTTGGTAAATTTCAACTTAATCTTTCAAAGGAGAGAACTACTAAATGACATTTTCTTAGTGACTATTTTAAGTGTTAATGAGATAATGATTAACAACTTGTATTTATGTACACAAAGAGCACGGCATTGTAAAAACGCATCTCATTGCTGTGAAGGATAGTTTGACCTATCTATATTGAAACACCAATTCAACTGCATATTTGGATTACAAGAGAGTATGTTCCTTTTTAATCTACTGAACCACATCTGAGAATAAAATTAGTCATTGAATAAGGATACATATAGCTTCAAATAACTAAAATTGTCCTAAAAGAGGCTAAAATTAAAATAAGCAAATTTATATTCTCATATACCAAGAAGTCTAGAGATTGGATATTTCCTTAGATGGCTATTCCTTATGCTCAATGGCATCAAAATTATTTCCAGGGTTTTTACATCCTTCCAATATGCTAGTTTCAGCATTTTGGCACACGTAAACTGGCTCCCCTCATAAGCTTCAAATCCTGGCATAAAAAATAAATACAAGATGGGGAGGTAGATCATGGAGGAGTGGAATGTTTCTTGCCACCCTTTCTTTTAAGCAGTAAGACTTTTCCCAGAAGCGCCTTGCCATGCTAACGCTGACTCCTTTCCAAGTACCATTGGTTAGAATTGGATCACATGACTGCCCAAACCACTCATTGGCAAGGAGAATGAGGTTATCATGATTGGCTTAGACTAATCATGATTTGCTCTTCGTGGTTGAGGAAGGACCCAACTTTTCTGAAAGCAGTTGATTTCTTGATATTTGCACAAAATTGGGTTCTTTTAACAAGAATGAGGGTGGGAGTGGGGAATAGCTATAGACTAGGCAACCAGTATAGTCTTACGTAACCACAGCAACTGGAATGTCTCATGGCTCTAACTAATAGATTATCATAGGATAATAGATAAGGTTCAGAGAAGTTTTATAAAGATCATACTTGTCTGTTTTCCTTCTGTCAGTTAATCAGTAGTCATGGAGAACTTAGTAAATGCCTAACAGAATTAAAGCTTTGTAGTCTTGTTTTCTTAAATCTTCATTGATAGTTCATTCTAAGTTTATAGTTTTCTACAAATCTATAGATTTCATTCAATAATAACAAAAAATTAGTTCTATTCAATATCATGCTACTATATTTTTGTGTCCTTACTTAAATTATCATGCACTTGTCATTACTGATTTATTATAGTAACCTATGTTTTAAACTTAATACTGTCAGTTAAAATTTGGCTGTCCCATTAAACTGGGAGTCATTTACATATTTAAAGAATATAAATTTCATTTTATAATCAAAGTAATTCTCTAGTCTCAGTAATTAATAAAAGTCAGAAACAAATACACACATATATTATCCAATATGGCCTTCTTTCTCTGGAACAACCCACATACCAGCTGTCTGGTCTCCTATTAATAGTGTGAGCCAACCAGGGCAGAGAGATACTTTCTGCTATAATTTTACTATGGCAGGAATAATTTATGGATAATTTAGGAAACATTCCTCTGTCATTTTTCCTTCAGGTTTCAGCTTAAATGTCATCTCTTCAGAGGGCTTTCCTGACCACCGTTTGAAAGAGGCCTCCTCCAGTTACGTTTTATTAAATCACTCTTCTAATTCTGTCTACAGAATTAGAACTCTTGCAAATCTGTACTTATCTCCTTCATATATTCATTCATTTTCTGTCTCCCACCTAGAATGTAAGAACTGTGAGTGCTAGAAAAGATGCTGGTTTTATTGTATACCGTATGCCCAAAGCTTAACCCAGTGCTTAATCATAATGGCTGATAAATAAACATTTGTTAATTGAATCTAGTTTTCTTTTCTGAATCATCTCTCATTGAAACATTTTATGTTATATTCTGAAATAAAATTTTAAAATAAATCTGGGTGTTTATTTTGTCCAATGATGTTTAATAATACAGGATATTAAATTCATATAGTTAGTGAACATTTAACATACAGAGTCAGCTGTGGCAAAACATAGTAAAATATAGTTTATAATAGGACAGACATCTATTTATGTCAGATGGATACTTTTTTACATACTGTATTTTTATTTTACATAATTTATTAGGTATGAGAAATTAACCTATTTGGGATTAATATGGAAGCTTAAAAACATCTAGATCTGAAGCCATCAAGAACACAGGACAGTTTATTTGTTCAAAGCTGAACTCCTGCAAATATTTTGTGTCTTCAATATACTTTGAATCAGAAACGTCTCATGAGCTCTCCTTGTGGTTTTATTAATACACATCCGGTTGTAACTATAATATGAAGCATGGAATATTTTAGGCCCTTAAATATTTTATTAAATACTTAGCTACATTAAATACTTTATTGTCATTATTAACCAAGTAAGAAAATTATAGGAGGAGCACATTGAAATCTGGCTGTTTTCAATGGAGATATTCCCATGTATGAGCGCGATTAGCACAGACTTGCTAAATCTCTCTCTGAGCCATCTGTGAGCACCTCCTTGGTTTATAACAACACACGCCAGTTCTGCTCAGTTCTAAGTCAGTTTTTACCACAACTGTTATCTTTATTTCAAACCTGGGAATATTCTCAAATGCCTGAAGTTTGGAAATGCCACCTTTCACTAAGGATCTGATCTTTAAAATGAAAACAGATTTCTATTAGATCAACTGTCTCAAATGAGATTTTATTGGCATAAAATGTTGACCATGGAAGTTCCAATCCATTTGCAGGGAAAAAACTAGAGTATTTTGGATTACCAGTGAGTTTAGAACATATTCATGTGTTTAACCTACTAAGAATGCAAAATGAAATCCTTAGTCACTTGAGCTTACTTGCTTGCTCTTTAGTTCAACCTCAAGGGACAGTGGTGCAAATACTCCTTTTATAGTAGCTTAGTGTGAAGTCCTGGGTGTTGGCAAGTCAGCAATAGGGAAGGCTTTCCTGACAAAGACCTGACAGTAAATAACTGTACTTCCTAGTTTGGAGGCTGAGGTCCTTACTGCAAATCCAGTGCAATCTTCTCTAAAGGACTTATTCTGATCACCACGAATCAGAGCATCCATGTGCAGTGTCCAAAGACTGCACTGCAGCAAAACTACCTAGTACTGCCCGGAGAACTGTGCATTTTTTAAAACAAATTCTAAAGTTAGAAGAGACATTATAACTCACTTTCTCTACCAAAGATGCATGTTTTTAAAACTTGCAAATCAGAAACATTTAAAGTAGGATTGCTTTTAGCTGTGGTGTTTAGTGCTTCAAGCCCAGACTGAGTATGTTTAAGAATCAATCCTTTAATATCATATCTAAGGTTTTTATATTGAACTATACTTTGCACATCATAAAGATCACTTGTTCTAACTGTACAAGTTAATGACATTTAGTACATTTGCAGAATTGTACAACCATCATCACAAACTAATTTTAGAACATTTCCACCACCCTCTAAAAAATCCCCCATACACATTATGTTTGGAGTTCTGTATTTAATTTTTCACAACTTTTCTGCATGAAAGCCTAATTACATAATTGAAATAGAATACAGAAACATCAACACACTTGACTGTGTTGGCATTCAGGCACAAATCAATAATTTGACTGGAAAGGAGCACATTTTAGATGTACAATTTTTTTTAAAAAAAGAATCTGGCTAATTAGGCAGGTGTTACAGTTTTCCTTAAATAATACTCATAAAATCACAAATAAGAGGGGATGTGTACAAACTGAGACTAACCTTGCTCTTGTTACAAGCAAAGCTGGCATTATTCAGGAGGCACATGGTGGCAACAGCAGCTGTGAGTCATTATATTCCTCTCATTCCTTCACACTTCTGTTTTTCACCTTGGTTTCTAAGTGCGGAATAAGTCATACCCTAGCTGAGGTCATCAAAAAGGGTGGGGCAACATCCTTCATCTTCAAAATGGGAGCCTTGTTCAAGCTCCAATTTTTCTTTTTGTCAGGCTCAACTTTTTCTTTTCATTGCTTACTGTTTCCTGGATAATGCAGAAACTCATACCTGGTTTTTAATTATGGTCTTGATTTCCTCCCTTCCTCCTCCTCAGGGACCATCACCTAGCACCTTCTCTCCAGGGTATATTTCCTTTCTTACATTTTATAGTCATGCAAACATTCAAAGATTTAAAAAAAAGCATGTTATACACAAATGTACCAAGTATAAGTGAGTTTATAATACTTTCTCTTAGTCAAATAAAAGCTTGGTGGCTTAGATGTCTGTTAGAATGTAGCTCCATGAAAATATGGGAGTTTGTCCGTTTTCTTCACTGACAAATCCCAAGCGCCTAGAATAGCTCCTGGCACACAGTAGGTGTTCAATAAATACTCTTTGAATAAATGAAGTTTTAAAATATTTTTAGTCCTAACAGATTATGTAGGTTGGTCTACCCCATTGGTGTGTTATGAAAAGTGGGTTGTTATGTTATATAGAGTACATATTTTAAATGCACTAGTGGAACTCAGTATAAAATTCTAAATAAATCTAAATTTATAACATGAATAAGTTATGCTTCAGATTGTATTATTTTATAATTCTGTATTTCTCTATATTTATTTTTACAAGACTTTACATTCTCACACTCCATAAAGCTTACTTAAAAGGTACATATATGTGTTCTAAAATAATAAATATAACATCCCTGAAAATTGTACTGATGGTTC
Organism: Lepilemur ruficaudatus; assembly: GCA_963574885.1. Classification (NCBI taxonomy): domain Eukaryota; kingdom Metazoa; phylum Chordata; class Mammalia; order Primates; family Lepilemuridae; genus Lepilemur; species Lepilemur ruficaudatus. Next base: position 45,864 of record CAUYRT010047742.1, read on the forward strand.
TCTTCTTCTGGCACAGCTTAAAATGATTATTTTCCTTCATGATTCAGCTAGGAAATCTCATGTTTATGGAAATGATAAACTATGCAAAAAACAAAAACAAAAAGAAAAATAGCATTTTAGTCTTGCCCACACTAGAAATCAGCTTCAAGATGGGTATAAATAGGTGGTATTGATGGAATAAATGTGTAAATGGTAAGTTTAAGATCTATTTCCAATAATCCACATTTCTACTTCTCAGTTTACCTAGATTTGATCAAGTATAAATCTTGCCATATTTTTATCAATTGGTTGTCCCTTTTTTCCTTACAGTAATACATTTTTTCACAATTTTAAGTCAACTGGTATTTTCTCATTATCACACTATACCCCTTTTTTCCCCACACCAGATCTAGTTACTTGATTAAACCTTTTTCTTGGGAGTTCCCAGGCCTGGATTACTGTCATCATTGATTCACAGGCTCCCACCTCATGAAGAGCTTCCCCAGAGCTACTGATTTCATTTCTTCCTTTCTCCTTAGGGACAATGAACCATCATCCAGCCCTCTCTCCCCAGAAGCATCGCCTCTCCTCATGATATGAACATACTTTTGTCTTTTGTACCGTAAAAACAAACCCCTTTACTGACCCTACATTCCCCCCCGATCTTTTTTCCTTTCTAAAGGGTAGCTTCAACTCACTGTTTTCATTTCTTCACTTCTAATCTACAACTCAACTTGCTGTCAAAAAAATTCTGTCCCCATACAGTCAAATGATATTGTTCTAAAGTTGCTTATAACTCCTTAATTGCCAAATCTAATTAACACTTGTCCTTACCTAGCACTTACTGCCTTGGACCTCTCCTGCCTTGCTGGAACTCTTTCATCCCAAGTTTCCACCACACCTGCTCCACTGATGCACCTTCTATTACCCTCAACATTCCTTCACAGTGACTTTTAATTTTTCATATCCCCTCACCTTGCAATCAATCAGAGGTTGATCTCTAGACCTATGTCCTTGGTCCTATTCTCAAGCTACAAAATTTCCCTGGGAAAACGAATCGATTCCTATTGTTTTAATTACCACTTCTTTGCTGATACCTCCCACATTTTAGTCTTTAGCCCTAAACTCTCCACTGAACTACAGACCTCTTATCTGTGGCTGTCTCTTGGATATCTTCTCCACCTGCATGTTACTAAGCCTTCTAAAATCTATTAGATCACTTATGGGTTCTTTTTCTTAGGTGACTGTATTTTAAATGTAGGAAGGAAGGTGAACTGAATATTCAGTAGCCAGAAGGACAGATTCTGATACTCTTACATACTATTTATTTCTGTTTCTCCTCTTTTCAGGAACACAGTAGGATAGCACTTCCTTGCTCCTTTGAAATTGGGTACATCATGTGACGTGTTTCGGCCAGTGAAATGTGTGTCACTCTAGGCAGAAACCTCTGGAAACTGGCACACAAATAATTTTATTTCCTTCCTCCTGTTATGACAACTGGCAACATTTCAGAAGTATGAGGCTCCATCAGCTTGCATCCTTAAGTGAAGATGCTGTGGAATAGATCTCCTGCAAACAACCAAAAATGGACATACAGCATGAGTGAGAAATAAACCTTTGTTATTTTAAGCCCCGGGAGATTTTGGAGTTATCTGTCGCTGCCATATAGCCCAGCCCGTCCCGACTGACTCAAGATCCAAAACCAAATTCATTATTTTTTTTCCTGTACACCATTAACAGAATAAAACAACATAAAAGTATCTCACCCACTGTTAATCCTATGTTCCCTGTTTTCTTTGTCTTTGAGCCATCACCATCTACTCACTTAATCAGACTGGAAACCTGAGAGCATATCTGGACTCCACTTTCATGTAACCCACAGTTTATGACTCAGGCGGTTTTATAAATTCTATTTCCTAGGTATCCTTCAAATTGATCTTTTCGTCTCCATTCTTAGTGTACATCTTATTATCTCTTGCCTAGATCTTTTAAATGGACATTTTAAATGACCTTTTAAATGGACTCTTTGTCTCCACTACCAGTCTTCCCTAAATCTGTCTTCCATATGGCTGCCAGAGTGATTTTTACAAAATGCAAACTTTGACCATTGTACTTTCCAGCTTAAAATCTATTCTGTGCTTACAGAATAAAGTCAAAATGTCTTAGCATAGCATACTAGGCTCTTACAAGTCCAAGTCCTTTCTATCTCTTCTCTAGTGATATCCTGATCCTTTTCCTCCCACCCTTTCACCACATAGACAGTACTATTCTTTGATCCTTCTAGAAATCTCAATTTAGACTTCATTTACTCTATGAAGGTTTTCCTGGTTGTCCCAAACAGATTCTTAAGTACCTCCCTTTTGTTACTTCTCCGTCTAAAATGTGCTTTTGCTTTTGTGTCATTTTTAGAAAATCTTTGTTTATGTGGCCATTGTAATGGCCATAGATTGTAATGGTTATAATCTTGGGGGTAGGAGGAGTATTTTATTCACCATATCTGGAAAGTATAGTACTTAGCACATTACAGACATGTCAAAAAGGTGTTTATGGAACAGAAATGATAAGCCGTTTCATCAGCTAGCTTAACATCTGTTAAGGGTTTATATTTTTTAAATAGCTTAAAATCTGTTGAGGTCTTACTCTGTGTTGGGCAGCTTTATTTTATTTAGCCTAACAGTAACTCTAGGGCATTGAGACATGCATTAGGTATCTATCCTTATTGATTTCATTATCAGAAGCAAACCAAATCTCACCTTCTTGGCAGGTAGATCATTACAGGCCCTTAGATACTAATTAAATGGATTATTTTCCTATGCAGCAACTGAATGAATAGCAGAGACATTATAGTTTACACTCCACCTGTAGATAAAGGTTTTTATCTACAACTTTTAAGAGAAAGTTCAGGTCCATTATTTAAAACGTTTTGAAAAAAATTATAACATCTATGTATCATCTTTCCTTTGAAGAATAACACTTTTTACCAAGTTTAGTGGACCTCTAGATAAGTGAGGGTAACTCAAATAAAAGAAACAGGCGGCATGGAGAGATTGACTTTTCTCCTTTCATGTTTTCAAGATTTCATTATTATTCCATTCTCAATCCCAAATGAATTTTCTAATTATCATTGAGTGACAAAATACCAAGTAGTGACAGAGGTGTACAGATGAACTCAAGACTTCTTGTAGCAAGGATACGGATAAAATGTTGGAGAAATCACAAAGATATGAGAAGATACTATAGAGTTATATGCCCATATCACATGACTCCAGTCTGGCCTTCTTGGCCAGAAACGGTCAACCTTTTATAATTCACCTCTTGTTGCCAATAATTTTCTATTATCTCAAATAACAATAGGTAGATGTACGAACTTAGTTTTTCAATGCATTAAAAAAGAGAACAACCCCGACCCGACATTCCTTTCTTACGGAGTCTATTAATTTGTCCATTTAAAAAAAATTGCTCCAGAATGAGGAATAAAGGCCCTTCCTTTTTCATTTTAGTCCTCATCCCCAGCCTTTAGAACATGGGATGCAGTCAGTTGCATTTGCCAAAGCCCAAGCCGTGAGACTCGGGCGAGTGAAGCAATTACCCAGCCACTTGGCCCTTTTGCAGAAATACACAAAATGTGTAGAATCGCTTAATTTTATCCCCTCCTGGCCTTTTCACGTGGAAATTGGTTGCTCGGGCGAATGTTGTTTTTCACGGCAGCCATGTGTCGAAGGGCGATTAACACTCGCTTGACAAAACCCCTTCCCAGGCCATTTGGGAGTTGCACGCGTTCGCACCCAGAGTTCAGCCCGGTGCGCCTTCACGCGCAGCCTTTTTGTTTATGCGGCTCGCAGGGGAGAGAAGGGCGGAGAGGGAGCGAACCTCGCGATCTGCAGCAGGCCGTTAGGGCTATATAAAGCTCGGGTCCCAGACCTGGTGGAAGGGGCCAGGATTGCCCGCGAGCCAGCAGCAGCCTTCAGCCGAGCCCCGCTGCGTCATGGAGACCGCGGGGAGCGCGGGCAGCGCAGAGAGCGGAGCGGGCCAGCGCGCCGCTCCCTGTGGCCTGGCACGGCGCGGGGGCGCGGACTCCGGGTAGGCTCCCGGCGCGGCTCTGCGCCTCACCCCCTCCTCCCGCGTCCTTCCAGCCCGCGCCTCCCCAGCTCCTCCCCTCGGCTCTCCAAGTCCCGACACTGTGGTGTCAGCGCTTGGCTTCGGTAGATTCTCCCAAGTCTGGGCTCACGTCCCCTCTGCGTGCCTTGTCCTCCCCATCCCGCAGATCCGCAGGCTTCTGGAGACCCTGGATTGACGCCAGAGGCAAGAAAGAGGAAGCGGCGCCGCACCACGCCGCGGAGGCGGTGAGTGAGCCGCGCGTGGCTGGCTGCGCTTCGCAGGGGTGCAGAAGTGCGGAGGATCAAGGGCCCTGGGGCGCGGGGCCCAAGGGACACACGTATGCATCCTGCCCCTAGTTTAAGATTGCGCCTGCTAGTGGTCCTAACGGTGCTGACGCGGCGGATGTGTCCCCCCAGAGAGACCGGGTCACACGGCTCTGGCCGGGAGCAAGGCTGCTAAGAGCCCTGGAGTCACATTCGCTGCAGGCACGAGAAACGCTGGGTCCTGCACGTTTCCACTTTCTAGAAGGAGGTGGATGGTAACTGCGATTCATCTTCCTTTCGTCCCCAGATGCCAGATGGCCCTGGAGTGACCGAAGCCTCAAGAAAGCTGTCCCAATACAGACACCCAGTCAGGTGAGTGATGGGCCTCACCAAAGGTCTCCCGCCCCTCCAGCCCTAGGGAGGAGCCAGGGCCACCGCAAAGCCCAGATCAGCAGTTGGTCCTGCAGTTTTTCTCTCTTGGAAAAGTCTTCAAGGTTATTTTATCTTCCCACTCGCAGAGGTCCGTTACTCATCGATTTGAAAAATGTAGGAGCTGACGCTTTCACGTAAAAGAAGTGTTAATTAGTACATACTCAGTTCATGCTTAAGGAATTTATTATGAAGAGAGAAAGTGGATGGTATAGTAAAAGAATGGTAACAACTTGTGCCTGCAAAACAGTTTTTGGTTTTTTTTTAATCCAAGGGTCCAAATAAAATTGACTTCACATCAGGCATCGTGTGTATGTTTAGGTTAATAGCTACAGTTTTACAGCAAATCAAGCTTGGTATATAAGAGAAAGTGGAAATATAATGAAAATCCTAAAGATTACTAAGGATAATTGTAAAAGGGGTCTAAAGTTATTTAACATAACAGTGAGGAGCTAATTTACTATTCCAGAAACAGGAAGTCAGCTTTTCTCTAAAATTCTTTGTAGCTTTTATTCAGGTGAAAGGTTAATAATTCTGCAGTTTTCCTGCTTCAGAGAGCTGTTAAATGAAGAGCTATATGATATTTGTAAAGTGTGTATGTATTTATAAATAGCACACAGTAGAAAATACATATTGATTAATTTCCTACCATGTGCTAGCACTAGTGAAGGACTCAGGGAAAAATAATCACAGCACATGGCATGGGTTGTATAGGAGTTTAGTTTGGTCAGTTTTACAATATGGACAGGGGATGAAGTGCCACTCTGTCAGGGGTAGAGGGAAGGGTCAGGGGAGTGTGTATGGTAGGTTGTGGTTACCTGGCTGAGTCTTGAAGTTAGCCAGATGGATGGAAGGTGGGGGAGGAGGGGCAGAAGAAACAACATCAGAAAAGAGATGCAGGATCATGGAACAGCGTGGCTCCTGGGAGCTCCAAGGAACTAGAATTTAAGTGTGTGAAGCTGTGGTCATTCCAGGAGGATAGCCAGAAGCCGGATCTTGTAGACCTTTGAGTTTTATGCTGATCTGGCATGTGGTGTTGGGAGCCCATGGACTTTATTCTGTAGGTGACATTGAAGGTTACTTAAATGATTTTAACCAGAAGAGTGGTGTGATCAGATTTATGTATCAGAAAAATCACTAAGGAAATGTTATATAGTCCTAGTTAGAACACCAAAAGTGAAATTGGAAGCTTTGCAATTGTTCAGGTAAGAAATGATGAAGAGTCATTCTAAGACATTGGAAGTGGGGATGGGACTGGGTGAGCTTGGGAATAATTAGGTGGCAAGATAGTTTATGATGTATTAGATATGATAGATGAAGCAGAGGTAAAAAGCCGGAATGGCTCCCATGTTTGTGTCTGGTGACCAGGTGAATGCTGTACTAAGAGAATGGAAATTAGGGCTTAAAACACATTTGAGGAGGAAAATAATGTGTCCAATTTTCCATTTATTATATTTAATATGACTCTGAGGCATTCAAATAGAAATATACAGTAGAGACTTTCATATGTAAGCCAGGGGCCCAGAGTCAAGATCTTAAATGGAAATGCAGACTTGGCAGCCTATGGAAATGAAGGGTTGGGGAAATCCTGACAGTGGGTCAGGTCATCCTAGGGGGTGTAGAGGGGAGAGCTGATTATTTTCAGTGGAGCCATGGGGAAAGGCCAGCATCTAACCAGTACACATCTAAGAAAAGTCCTCAAAAGAGACTGAGAAGAATCAAATTTAGTTGAATGGGGAGAGAGGAGGGAGATGGGATCAAGGTTGGCATCAGAAGTAGCCTTTCTCTAAGCCTCAGGTTGTGAATGCATGGATGAACTGTAAATTTTTTTTTGTTGTAATTTTCTGAACTTACAATGGCTACATCTATAACTAAGAGTTTTAAATCTGTGAATTTTAGGCAAGATAGTAGGTGGTTTTCACCTTTGTGTAACGTGCATAATATTTTGTCATTTTTACAAAGTTGACTATCAATAGAATTTTTCATATAGTAGTAGAATTCATTTTTTCCAAAGGAATTTGGAAACTAGAAGACAAATCTTCTGTGTATTTTAAAAATAAATATATCCATAATGCTAAAGTAACCTGAATATTGATCTTATGCTTACACAGGGTTTAGTGTGAATTTTTTTGATACAATTTAAAGCTTGGACAAAGATTTAAAATAATCAACTTGTTATTGATACTTTGGCAAGTAGACTTGATGAAAGCAGTTGCGTTTTTAAGCTCTATCTCAAAGCTGTGTCTAAATGCATAAATCAATTGTTAAATATATGGATCTCTTGAAATTTGACCATTTCATGAGTGTAAGGATTCTGAATGTTAAACAAACAAACAAACAAACAAAAACCCATATTATGTTGTCTACTTCTTTCAGACTATTTTGGCCAAAATCAAAGTGTTATGATTACTTATATCAGGAAGCAGAGGCTCTTCTGAAAAATTTTCCAATTCAAGCCACAATTTCATTTTATGAAGATTCTGATAGCGAAGATGAAATTGAGGAGCTGACCTGTGAAAATTAATGTGATTAATTACTTTTGATGACATTTGAAACTTGTAGGGTTTAAATTTAGTATATAAATGTATCATAATACTTTTAAACTAATTTATTTGTATATAAATTATTAATAAAATGAAATATTTTGTGAATACTATGGTATTTTGGCCTTTTTTATCCCTACACTAGAACTAAAAATTAAAAATAGGTGCCATTTACAAATGTCTTCATTGTATTATAAATATTGGGACTTACAAAGGCTGATTTTGTTCTCTTCTTAAATTACAAATTTATCTTTAGTTATAATTTTGCAAAGAATGACAATATTTAATTTTCTAGACTGAATCCTATAACATCTGCTATCTCCTTCTGATCCCAATTGGATGTTGTAGTTACAGATTAATATTATCATATTAGATAATGAATTAAATCCCCTTATGTTACCAATCACCCATTTTTATGGGTTTTTATGGGTTTGCTAGCAGATGGTGAAAAACCCATTAAATCATTATCTATAATTGAGAAAGGGAACCACTCTTAGGGCTCTTAAATTGTAGGAGTTTTAAATAAATGATGAGTAAAGTAATTCTCACTTTAATACTCTATTGTCCTTAAATACGGTAGTAAAATAGCATGGGTGTTTAATACTAGCCATACTACATTAAGGGATCCCTAGAATTAAAACAAAATGTTTAAATAGAAGTGATTTACATGGATTTTTAAACAGCAGAGCCTAAAGACCAGAATTTGATAGTACTTTTCATTTCTGTCCAAAGGGGAGCTAAGAAATTTGGCAGATATGGAATATTTTTCAATATTACTTATTTTCTTTTGCTCTGCTTTCCTGCTTTTCATATTCTTATGTAAATTTTTTTATAGGAGGTGAATTAATTTTCAGTGATTAGTTTTTCTTATGTAGACTCATAGAAGAATACATTATCATTTAATGAGAGAGAAAACAGGAGTCATTTGCAAGGTAATGTAGTAAACTATCATCATACGGTTCTTTTAATTCAAATACAATCTTCTCACAATAAGCATTTCAATTGCAAATAAAAATATTCCTATAATATTTCAGAATGATAGTGGGTAGAGGTGAAGATCAGAGCTGGTTAACTAGCTGGAAATGTTTCCTACTTGAATGGCTACATATATTCACACACTTTTTCTTCTAACATAAAAGATACTAAAAACCTAACTGATTTTCAGGCACTTTAAGAATCAGGTAATTAAATAGAGCAAGTTCATACTGTGACAACATGTTTAGAGTTAGGAAAAGTTAGTAATAAAAGGAGGTTGGGGAGGGTGATTTAGAACTATGTTTTTTTTCTCCTGAAAACTTTCTCCTTTATCAGATTCTACTCTCAGGATCTGTATGTTCCCCAAGAGACATGCAAAAAAATTCCAGAAGGTCGCCACTCTAGACCTTGAGCATTAGGGACTGGTATTTACCTGCACAGTGTTTGTATTTATCTCATTAATATGTTTGAATAGTACAAAGGGCTACTGACATTTATTGAGTACCTACTATTAACCGGATACTGTACTATGTAGTTTATATATTACCATTTAATCCTTACTAAAACCTAAGCCCATTGTGCAGATAGGGAAAATAAGATTTTGAGAGATACCAAAGTAATCTGCATAAGACAGCTCAGTCATTAAGTGCAGGGTTGGCATCCAAACCAAATCTGTCTGACTCTTAAAAGTAGCTGTTCAACACCACATTGGGGGTGAGCTGCAGCAGCACACAATTCCCTGTATCTTCCAGGAAGACAGGAAATTGTATGAGGAGGAAGAATTTGTGAGTGGGAGGCTTTTCTAACTCTCTAACTAAAGGAAACTTTACTAAAAGGAGTCTTTTACTCATTCATCAGTAATCACTGAGGGTGCTTAAAGGTGAAGTTTTCTTCTTACCACTCAGTAGTGGCTGCTGGCATTTGATACATTCACTCTTAAAGGTGAGAAGCTCTCTTTACAGCCTAGTGCTTTACAGGAGAGAATTTCAGGGAAGCCAAAATGCTTTAATAGTGTTATTTTATTCCATATATCAAGTAGTGTGATGGTACTGCTTAGCAAGGGACAGACACTGGTGTTCTGGGTTAACAAGATTCTTCAAGAATTTATTCTCAGATTTGGTCAGCACTAGAGCTTGTGAACAGCTTCACTCTCTGATCTTTCCGTGAAATAGCTGTCTCCTCCGTCCAGTGCTGAAATTCGGGACGCAGGACTAACTGAGCATGCGTACTTTCTTCGGTCCCGCCCCAGCCGGCGCTCCCTGCGCCTGGTTGGCTCCGCCTTCCGCAGACGTGCTGCGTCAGGGCGCGCCTCACCCGCGGCGACCCCGGAAGTGGGTCGGGGGCTTGGCCTCTGCCCGGCCCCAGAGCCGGAGCGGGAGGTGCTAGCTGAGAGGGGTCTATCCGAGCGAGCCTGTCGGGCGGCGGACCCCGGGCAGGGCCTGTTCCAGGGCGTTCAGGATGCTGAACGTCCCTTCCCAGTCTTTCCCGGCCCCCAGCTCTCAGCAGCGCGTCGCCTCCGGGGGGCGTAGCAAGGTAAGCCGGTGACACCGTCCGTCTCGCCTAGCTCTCGCCTGTTCTCTCCTTTTCCCGTTCCCGCTGCCACCTCTGGTTCCCCTCTCTAGCTTTCATTTCTTCCTGCCCTTGCTGGCGACCTCTTTCTGATCCCACGGTGTCTCTAGTCCTCGAACTCTTCGAACCTCCCTGCCTCTCTGCTAGTCCCTGTTTCCCGTTCCTTTATCGCACTCTGTCAGTTCCCTTCCTCCAAGTTGTTTCACGCTAATTAAATTCAAATCTGTATGACAGGGCCAGGCATTGTGCTTGCTGTATTACAGGTACTCAGTATTGGCTTCCTTCCCTCAACCTTTCCTCTCTGGTCTTTTGTTCTTCGCTGTCCAAAGGAGTTGTGAGTGATGTGGATTCCCTTGCAGAAGGGAAAGGCTTGGCACTGGCGACAGTGACCATCTGTGCAAGGGTGGGGACTTCTGGAGCTAGGGGAGATTGAAGGAGGTCCCAACAGGTTTTCAGATGCTTCTCTCCAAGTTAAACTGCCTTTCTTCCTTCTTCTGGTACCATATTGTTTCATCACTGCCTTTTATACTAGTATCACTTGCAGACTTTGAAGCTGATATAAAACTCTTGAGTTTTTTTGAGCATAGTTATTGTTAGCAACAGGTGGAATACTGTAAGAATGTATTTTATATTTGTAAAATTTAATAAAAATTGTGTCCTGTGTTTATTGAAACACGAATGTTGCTTGCTTCCTCATCCTGTAACCACATCTTCATATTTTGTTTTTGAGACTTCCACCTACTTGGGCCACTCTTTCTTCTTTTCATTTCTGGCCTCTTGAGTCTTAGCGTCATTTGGAACTTCCACTGACTTTTTTATTTTTCTCCACTTTGACCTGGAGTTCTGATCCTACATGAGAATATGGGTTCAGGAATCCGTAGCTTTCATTAGCTTTTCAGAGGTCTGTAACCCCAACTATAATAATAATAGCTGAGATATATTAAGTACTTACTGATAACTAAAGTGCTCAGTGCTTTACATGTATTGACTCATTTAATCTTCACAGTGATCCTGTGAAGTAAGTGCTTTTATTATCTTCATTTCACAGAAAAGGAAACTGGTTAAGAAGTGTTGCCTTAGATCATATAGGTTTGTAATGTGGTTGTGTGAAATTTCACTTATGAATAGGTATATCTTTCCAGCCATCCAATCATGTGTCTTCTCTCTAATATTTGACCTAGTTTTTTATGCTAAATACTTTACTGAATAGTGTAACCTTTCCAGAGAGAATCTCTGAATTAGAATATGAGTTGCTGCCCTTCTCGGTTAATACCACCAACTTTGTTCTCAGCATCCATTTAAAGGAGAAAATACAGAGACAGAGACACAAAATCACAGGGGTGGTGATGGCAAAGGTGAGTCTTTGGGTCTAAAAAGAGAACAAAATAAGGTTATTGTGCAATTCAAAGGAAAACTCAGACTTCATTCTTTTATTTATTCTTCTTTGTAACAAGATAATTTTGAACATGTTAGAAACTGAGTAAGGATTGGGTGAAATGGGTAGAGGTTGAGAAAATAAAACCTAGTTGGGAAGGTTGTGTATTATATAGCCGGTCCTTGAATAATGTTCTTTTGTTCTAATGTTGAAAAAAAATCAATTCCTGGCTGAGGCCACTGTCTGTGTGGAATTTGCATGTTCTCCCCAGGTCTGTGTGTGTTTTCTCTGGGTACTTTAGTTTCCTCTCACATCCCAAAGATGTGCAGAGTAGGTTAATTGGTGTGTCAAAATTGCCCCAGTCTGAGTGTGTGTGTTGGGGGGGGGGCTGTGATGAAATGGTGTCATGTCCAGGGTTGGTTCCTGCCTTGTGCCCTGAGCTAGGGGGATAGGCTCCAGCCACCCATGAATTGAAATTGGGGTAAATAATTATCTTGTTTTTATTAATCTTAAAGGTATGCATAGCTCACATTTATTTCAGTTGGAACATTAGAAGTATTTTGGTCTTTATTTTGAGTTTGGCAATGTTTTTGTGACCAGAAATATGCTCTAGGAACTTAATATTTGTTTATAGCAATTAGTCTGTGGTAAAGTTGATTCACTTAAAGTCTCAGTTTCCAAGAACCTATGGATTATGTTGTGTGAGAACTTACTGTAATTATTCAAAAGCATAGATTTTTTTTTAAAAAAACAACTTTATTGAAGAATAATTTACATACCATGCAATTAATCCATTTTAAGTGTACAATTAAATGATTATTAGTAAATTTACCAAGTTGTACAGCTATTCACACAAATCAATTTTAGAACATTTCCTTCCCCCTATTGAGACCCCTAATTCCCCTCCCCTCCGCAATGCTCACCACATCCCTCAGATGTGGGTCTACCCGCCAATCCCCAAATCCCTGGTGAACACCACCACCATTTGAGCACTGTAGTGTTAATCAGTCAGTACCAATTTGATAGCGAGTACATGTGGAGCCCATTCTTCCGTGTCACCTCACTTAGAATAATGGGCTCAAGCTCAATTCAGGATAATATAAGCAGTGCTAGCTCACTGTCATTTCTTAAAATTGAGTAATATTCCATTGTAAACATATACCAAATTTTAATAATCCACTCATGAATTGACAGGCACTTGGGTTGTTTCCATGACCTAGCAATAGTGAATTGTGCTGCCATAAACA